>KN887348.1:0-12347 GCA_000934455.1 Apostichopus parvimensis | reverse complement strand
GGAATGAGGGCGGTATCGAAGAACTGAGTATGTACAGACTCCGGAAATGTGACCTGATTATTTCGTACCGCGTAAGAGTTGCCACAGGGGTTCTACCCGTAATGCGTAAGGTTGGCATATAATATACAGTTTCGATTAGTAGCATGAGAACTTTATGTCAGAAGACATAAAAAAAATTATAAAATACGTGTGCTCCTTATACAAAAAGTTTTAAAAAATAGCAATGGTAAATGTGACTTTCATTTTAGGAAGCGAACCGCTACATCACCTTAAAACAAAATGGACCCTCTGTGTATTATGTAACACAACTTAATTTCTCAACAGTAGGTAAATAACCAAAGGCAGTTTTCATTACTAAATTGGAAGAGGGGTCATCTTTCATTCACAAAACGGGGCAATGCTTATAAATGAAGTTGTCACATTTGATGTTTTTCAGACGTGCACTCTCCCCCCCCCCCCCCCCCCCCCCCTGAATGGCCAACAAAGACACCCCGTCTCTGATGACTAGGATAAAATCCTATTTTCAGTTGTTTTATCCTTCTTTTGACAGAGTATTACACAAAATTGTGCCATATTTCAACGCAAAATATCAAACTGTTCAACATATGAACCAGCGGTAGCCAAGTCCAACCGGATTCTATTAACGATATCTTTAGTCCTTGGTTTTTAAACTATTCACCCTCGCGACCAACGTTTTTAAATGCTAATTCCAAGAGCATCCAAACTTGTAACAGAACAAATAACCAATGAGAGATAGTGAGTTCAAATTTGACAGAGGGAGGGGGGGGGGGCGGGGATTAGGAAACCGTTTTGAAACTGATGACGTCATGAGAAGAGTAATACGTCATTGATTTTATGGGGTCGTTTCTTTGATAAAGATCATAGACGGATATGAAAATTTGATATCGATAATTCAGAACACACCGAATGAAAATCTGTTTTTTTTTTTTGACGGAAACATTCAACATTTGACTTCGCATAGTCACACATGCTTTTATTAGCCATTATTCCCGTTGAAGGCAACTGACGATATCATACATACTGATAAAATACAATATGTTTACTTGACTTTGAGTATCGATATAGCTATTTTGTGACCATTGATTTAGGTCCAAATGTTCATCTCTCGTTGACAAAAATATCTGGCGAAACTATTCTAAAAATAAATTCCAGGAGTTTGGAAGCAAAGAGACTCCCGACAAATAGTTTACAAACTAAAGATCTAGATGACAATATCCAAACTTAAATATTCTTTTAAAAACAAAAACAAAAGCCAAAATTTCTCCATTCTGTCATTTTGAATATTGTATATTTTTCACTCTGTTGTTTTCTCTAGTTTTAGGAATGAAATAATGGGCGGAATATTTTTTATTTGCAAGATATACATAGAAAGACACAAAAAGTAGTGTATGGTTTTATCATTGAAAAACATTAGTTTGGTAAGCCAGACAGGGATAAGACACATGTTGAATACTGTACACTCTGCTGCTATGGCCAGACTTGCCAAGAGTGGAAAGGGTAAATTGAGGTGAGGGGGGGGGGGGTTGGCTGAGGGGACCATCGGCCTGGGGCCCGGGTGAAATTATGGAAGGGGTTCGGACTTATATGGCGGATAGAAAAATTGTTTTCTCATTTTTCATAATAAACTTAAGGCAGAATGAAGAGTGCAGTTATGTACGAATTCAAACACTGTAGAACTAGTTGTAAAGGGACTTCTTGATATAGGATTGACCGCCCAATAACTGATATAGGACTGACCGCCCTTACCAGGCATAATATTGTGTCTATCATAATCCTTAAATGTAAGCACTATGTAATAACATTTGAGAGAGAGAGGGGGGGGGGGTTTCAAAAACGTGTGTGGTGTATGTAAAACTTTCACTGCCGCGATTTTTAGGTTGTTTTCCGACAAAGTCGTATAAAAACACCGAAGAATAACTTTATCAATTTTGATATGGCCCTCTAAATATCCCCGGTCCAAGAACAGAATGGTGAATTGTTAATAATAACATTCTTTCAACTGTTCTGATCTGCCAAGACACTTCTAGGTCTGTTAAAATTTCTCCCCCAAAAAATTCCCTACAAACCCGAAGTGGAAAATCCTCAACTTATACCCCACCCCCAAAGGTCATGACAACTTGACCTCCTTCCTCCCTTCATATTAAATATGGTAAGGCCATCCTTATGTTCGTTGACTCTGATATACCCTCTTTCCTCTTCTTCAATAAAGTCATCATTTTCGGTCGACCCTGTATCCTGACAGGGTTATATCGAGCATCGTCGTTGCAATCTCTTCAGTCTTTCCAGGCAGACTGCTGGCTCTGTGTTGCCTCCTGGCTAATTGACCTTGTCGTGACCTTTGAGCTTGTGACCCCTCAGATATCAATTTGCCATGAGGTGAACCAAGGAATAAGTTTTCAATCATCTGTGGGGAGGAGGAGAGCAAAAGCAAAAGCAAATGTACCCCACCTATTCTGCAGTCAATGATTTATGATATTTGGTTATGACAAATATCGCAGGAACTTACACTTTGATCATTTACTTATATTTTAACTATTATTTATTTATTTCTGTCTATTTAATTCCTGTCAGGATTTTCATAAGACTATTAATTAAAGCAGATTTTATTGGTGTAAACTTGAAACTATTATTCTGTACCACAGTCCCACCCCCCTACCCAACCCTCATACCACTAAAACAACTTGAACAATTGCCTTGAAGTCATATAGCGTATTTGGTGATATTTCATCTTTATTGCTACCATTGAATATAATCATTTTGTTGAAGCAGCTACAGATCTTATTCGACCAACCGATACAAAAATTTTGAGAAAAAATTACAAACAAAAGATTTTCTAACTGGCAGGTATTCTTCACTAAAACTAACAGGAAATATATGATTAGTGTCAAGTATGAGTTAAATTTATATTTATGCTTTATTAATTTATACTGATTTCATCATTGACATGTTACCTCACCTCCAGCTTTTCTGGTTGACTGGGGTGAAGTCGATCCGATGGTGTCTTCCTACCAGTGCTCGTACTCCTTGCTCTCCTCCTTGCCCCCAGGAAGTTGTTCCGTCTCTCCCTTCTTCCTCTGTCTGGGTTTATTTTCCCGGGGCTTCTAGATGAAGTCGATGCTCTACTTGAAGTACTTGGAGCACTATTACTCATGGTCAATCTACTTGTGGTGAGTCCAAAATTATTCTCTCCCTGGTTGTTTGAGACCGACGAGGGGGTGGAACTATTACGTCCCTCTGGAGGTTTTGACCTCCGACCTTTAGTTCCCCCCGACGGAGGTTTATGCCTTGGCTCGGTGCGATTTGAAAGCAAGTTGAGAGGGGTCATATTTGACGACCTATTCCGATTTTCATCGTGTACATCGTGAATATTCAATAGCAAATCTGCAGATAGCTGACTGGCTCTTGAATGACCTTCATTTGCATATGCCACAGCACCAAGTACATCTTGAGCTCCCATATTCCTATTCATTAGTACATCTGCAGATAGCTGACTGGCTCTTGACTCACGGAGAGGAAATTCTCCCGGCCCATAATTTGCATATGCAACAGCACCGATTTCATCCTCAGCTAGTGCATTCTTTTGAGATGCTGCAACAGTGGAAGAATCGATGAAGACTTGGCGATCAGGGAATGACTGCTTGGATGGAATACTGTTAACTTGGCTGGCACTGAACAGACCAGTTCTTTGTGACGGCGTCGCCCTCAATTTACCCTGGCGTAGTTGGCCATCTTTAGATCCATTGTCGCTGAAAGCAATAAATACAATTTTTTTGTTGTAAACACCTTGGAAAGCTCAATTTTCAAACCAAAATTATTTAAAACTAGTCTGATATTAAAGAAATATGTGTCAGTCTTTGAAAGAGTGACATACATTGTAATGTTTCACGCTTTCCCGGTTTAACCGTGAGACAATCTCCACAAGAATTCAATCTTTTTGTCGACCAAAGTTGGTTCAAAAAAGCAAAATGTTTGTGTTCAGGGAAATGATGTAGTGATCACAGTTTGCATTTCAAACCTGAACGTTGGTTCAAAAAGGTTTGAAATTTGTAAACGATAAATAAATTGAAAATTCCCCAAAACTTACCTGGTTTTGGGTATTTACGAAACGATGATAAATTACTTGTTTAATATATATGTAGACTAGAGACAGACAGGTAAGAAATTAATGAAGTAAATAATCATTTTTGAAAGTCCTCATATTTAATAACAATTTGGACATTTCTGGTGTTGTCCCGTCCTGATGTGACAGGTTGTTGCAACCTGCACCTTCTTGAGAGTTATTATTATTATTATTTTAGGTTTACAGTCTTGTTCAAGGCCAAGGCCCTCTCACACGACTTTACAACTTAACCCTGGTCATTGGTAACTTGTCACACCTACACACCAAAGTGTGCACAATTCAATCAATCTCTCCTGGGGCACCACAGTGCACCACAACCACATGTCCCCCGGGACTTCCCATAGGGTGCAGCCACAAACCAGTGCACGCAACTATATTTTACAAGTTACCTTGCAAGTTCCCATTTTTACACCCGGGTGAAGAGAGTCAATGGAGCTAAAGTGCCTTGCCCAAGGACACAATGCAATGATCTGGTCAGGGCTCGGACCTGTAATCCTTGGATCACAAGTCCGATGCCTTAGCCAATTGGCCACCACACTCCCTAAGTTAACATAAGAACATTGAAAATATTATTTGATCTCAACAAGTGGAGTGAGTTGAAACTAGACCAAGAACCTTCTTTGGACAATCTCTGCATTACATTTTTTTCTTCTACTTTTTAAAAAGTTTTCCCCCTTATATATTACGTTCAAATAGAAGAGTTTTGAATTGTACCTGGATGAGGCCTTTTGTTGACTTCCAAACCCTAATCCCATTAACTGAAATTCTGCCGACAATCCATCGGCCCTGCCTCCCGATCCTTGATCCGTGCCTGGGATCACCCCTGTTCTCCGCCTCCCCGGTGTGGCATCATGTGTCCTGGCACTGACTCCCGTCACCCCCAACCCCGACAAATCCAACTGATTATTCTGGGGTTGTTCATCGTGGTTGTTGATACCAGTTCTGTTCGTTTTACTTTTCCTCGTCTCCTGAGAGGCGAGGTTTGCAGTCAGTGGATTCCATACCACCGTACCGTCGACAGGACAGGTCGGATGTTCGTGGATGAGCCATCGATCGATGCAGTCCTTGTGAAACTATCGAAAAAAATACAACGACAAGATACAGGGGAGAGGCATTTAGATTGTATTACAATATCATGCGCACTCGACTTCAATTCTTTAATATTAAAAAACACCAGTTAATATGAGAACCATAAATTCTACAATATCTTTTAACAAATATCTGGACCCAGTATATTTTTTATTTTTTAATCAATTGCAAAATTTCTAGGATACCACTTGTCTAGTTCTCTTGACCTTGCTGAGCTCAAATTACTTCTAAGAAATGAAACCATCACAAAAATAATTTCCCATTCAAATCGATGATTAAGTATCATCAGACTGTAATAAAAGCTAGTTCGGTCTTAAGTGTCCTTTGTGTAAAAAATAGTTCGCATGTTCTCTCGTTTATTTGTAAATTTGGTTCATGTGAACTATCCTATAAATTGATCATTCTTCACCATAACAAAAAATGAAAGAAATATTCTTGGAGAACAATCACGACGCATTTCACATCCCCGTCACACGTTACGTTAACCTACTGTGTTATATTAAATCATATTGTATCTTTGAGATGGAAATAGCTAATAAAATACCTTCAGGTTTAAAAACACACATGACCAAATGACAAGCCTTTCTTTTCCCCATAATTTTCCATTATTTCTATAATTTTTTTTTTTTTAATTTACTTTTCAAAATTCCATTTCATTTCATTTGAGATTTGAGAATTAAGTGACTTTAAATTTTTTTTCTTCATATAATTTCAATTTCTAAATAAACTTTTAACAAGTATTTATCTTTGAGTGACAAAAGAATAATTTTACAGAAGAGATGCCAAGATCACCTTATGTCTGCAAGGCAGTCGTCTTGCGACTTGCCCTACCGTGAAACCTCTTAAACAGACCCGGCACTGGACCCCTGGTGAAGTTAATGCCCCTCCTTCTCTAATCTTCTCTATCGGGAAAGACTTGACTACCTCTTCTGGTATCGTACTAGTTCTGTTTGCATCATTGCTGAAATAAATTTTAAAAAATAAATAAAATTTAAATACCGGTGCTTTGGCTGAGTGGATAAAGGCGGTGGCATTTGAAGCAATGAGGCTTAGCCATCGGGAGGTTTCGGCCTGGTCATAGTAAGGTGGGTTTTTAATTGAAGAGCAATCTATGGTTTTCCCACCTGAAACGACTTTCTAACTTGAAAAGATTCCAATTTGGAGTTAAAAGGTTGAATTGGAAGCCACCCAACATGAACGTTGTGATCTATAAGTCCTTGCGTGTTTCCCCCAGTATTCGTGATCGTTTAAGCATCATAAAAAATAACTGACTGCCTGATTATTATTTGCAAGAAATCAGAAAACCCATCAGGTCAGTAGAAAAGAGATCTAATTTTTTTTTCAAAGTGCATCAATGTTAGGACATCTCTTGAGAAATTAACGTGACGGCAGTGAACACTGCCTGTTATAATACAGAGTTCTGGTTATGAGGTGTTCGGAGGAAGTTTTATAAATGCATTTCGTCACAAACGAAGGGCACTGACATTTCACAAACACTTTTGTTTTTCTTTCCTGTATTCAGATAAAGTGTGTGTTAATTGGCAATGAACATCAGTTATAATTTAATAAGCATACAAATATAATCATAATAATAACAATAATCAACAACAAATGGAAAACAAGAAAACAGTGGGTCACAAAACTTGCCTCATGCATTGGTGATTTTACTGCAAAATGGGACTAACTTTTGAAATCCCTTTCTTATACTATATTATAAGGGGAAAAACACACAAAAAATGGTAAATACTTTTGGCAGAATAAGTTTTAACTTTAAAGGCCAAAACTGTCCACTCCATCAAGATATTTTAATAGAGAGAAGTAGTACCTACTGCTAATCTTTTGCTGGTAGTTGAATATCGACCTACAGTACTTGACAACAATTGACCACAGTTCACTGAGTATCTTAGGTATGCATATTAGGGTCTTAAACCCACAAGAACAGATGCAGGTACTATACAATTTCACTTCATTGCCAGTGGGTGAATCTTCTAAAAAAGTACATAAAGAGATTTACAGAGGTGACATGACCTTAATGTAATATACATATAAACATATAGTAAGTGCTAAATCTCTTATTTATATATAATTTCAATACCATACTTTTTTTCTACTTAGTTACCATGTTTGGTTCTTTGTTATTCGTTTTTTTTTGGAATCATGGACTCACCTATCCAGCTGAAGAAGCAACTCGTAATCTTCGTCTTGAAGTTCCCTGTTCTGCATGTCCGTTAACACTGCCTCTGGTAGGGCTCCTCCTGAACTCCGCTGAGCAGGTCTCCATCTTTGATTCGGTTTCTGTTTTCAAGATATTTCAAGATATTCAATGCGCACCAAAACCGTTAAATAATTTTATACTCCAATATTTTAATATTTTATGTACAATTACATACTTTGTAGACTCTATATTGGATATGAGGGCATTTATATGTTTATCTACGCTTTAATATTTTGTAGGTACATTTTGTATTTTTTGTTCATCTTTATATTGTGAGTACATTTTCATATTTTTTTAGGAACGTTTTCATATCGATGTATATTATCTTATATGTTGTTTACAATTTTTAATGTTTTGAGCTCTTGTTATCAACCAATTTCCATTGTATTTTTATATGATTGGCTGAATAAATATCTATCTATCTATACAATATCACATGTTCGTCATTGTGGTGTTTTTTTCTCTTCTTCGACAACACCCTCCACTGAGAGAATGAATTCGTTCTTTCAATTTTGACAGAGTCACTTGACCATACCTTACTAAAATTAAAATAACATCCTGTCTAGCAGTTGAATTGCTTTCCAAGTTTATATATAAATCAGTTTCAATTTTAAAAGTAAAAGAGAAGGGTTTTGAGTGAATGCCATGTACAACTCATGCAAAATAAATGTAATAAAAAATAAATAAAACTGTAATAGCTTCATAATAATATTTCTCACCACCAGGAAAAGCTAGGAAGCTAGCTGTTTGATCAATGTCCTTTGTTTCACAAGCGCTATATTAAATAAATTCTTTTACAAATTCTCAGAGAGTCAGTCTCTCTATAAAGACTTCAAATGGTTAAAACAAAGTAACAAATTAAAGAAGGATAAAAAGGGGGGGTGCAGGGGGGAGGGGGATGTAAACTATAATACACACCTGACGAAACTGAAATTCATGCTGGCTGTGGGAGTTTGAAGAAAAACATTCTTGACACAAGAATTTATCTCGACATTCCATACACCTGTGACACAAGAAAATAATATATATATATGTTTAGTCACTTGATGCATGGTCAAAAGAACTGATTAAAACTTGCTATTAACTTAGATTACTTTGATGGCTACAATACTTTACTTTATAGTAAATCACTGAAGTAACCCCATATACTGCTCAGTACAATATACAGAGGGTTGGCAAAGTTTGACAAACTTTTATCAGATCCTTGAAATTTCAGTTCTAGGTAGTTATGAAAAGCAGGATTGGAAAAGAGTGCCCCCCCCCCCCTCCCATTCAGCTACCATTAAACTGATCTGGTTAGCTTAGCTCACTCAACTCTGAACTAATACTACAAGAGTTGCCAAGTCTCCCCCCCACCCCCTAACTCCCCACCCCAACCCCTTTCAGCTACATTTCAACTGGTCTGGTTAGCTTTGTTCAACTGCAAACTAAGTACTACAAGAACTGCCAAGTTTTAAAAAAAAAAATTAAAAAAGGTCCAAGAGTACAAATATGAATATGCATGTGAACCACAGCATGATAACCAATCACAGCAATTGGTTGCTAATGTTGGGTGTTTTTGTGTGCTTCAGCTCCCTGCAATATGTACAATGAGTTTCATTAACTCCCTATCTCTTCAAACACTTGTGACAATGTTCATATAGGGTACTTAAATGTCCTCATACTGACAATATGAGTAGTGTGAATATCATGTTTCTTAGCAGATAAAGGTAATGAACTGTTCATACTGTCAGTACGAGTGCTTTGAAGCATCATATGAGAGGTACAGTTTAGAGTGCTATGAGCACTATCAAACTTTTCCAAACTGGCTTGTCTCTTTCTCTGAGTTTTATGAATATTCAGTTTAATGTGATCAATTTTTCTGGTGTATCTGGTTTATGACTTGGCAATCAATTTTTGGTAGAAACTAGTAAAGAAAATTATTTTCAAATTTTTGGGCCGACAGGGGAAACCTGAAGAATCCTATGAGGGGAAACTTTTCTACCTGACAAGGGTTGTAAGAGAAAACTAGTTAATGACCACTTACCTGTAACATCTACCTGCGATGGGTGATTGATTGCACTGGAAGCAGACCACACCTCTATGGATAACACCCCGCTCTGCTTGTGTCTTCTGCAGAGATGAATTCCGATACTCTTTCTGTAAAAACTCAATTTCGCCAAAGTCTTCCCTACAAAGAGGACACTTAATTGTGGTTTCTCCTGTAGATTGCTGGTGCTCTGCCCAGACTTTCATGCACTTAATGTGAATACTTTTGGCACAGCCAAATCTGAAAGTTAGAAAAACAAGTTGACATTACAAAATAGTCTACAAGAGCTGAAGAAGGATTACCAAAAAAAATTCTTCAAAGTTTTTGAAGACTTTCCTTAGAATGAGCTTCTTGTGACACTTGGCTCAATAATTTCAAAAGGAACTTCAGCCATCTTTTGTGGTTGCTGGGGGAGGATATGGGGGGGAGGGTGGGGAGATGGGCAGGTAGTGAAGAGCCAGAGTGCCTTATAACCACTGGTCAACTTGGAAATTTTCCATCAATATTACGATAAAATTATCGCCCTATGGCCAATAAAATATTTTGAGTTTTAACGCAGTAGATAACCAAAATATCACTGCAAATGTCATATTTTGGGAAATTTAAAGCCATTTGCACAAAACACCTGCCTGCCACCAGCTGACTCAAATGTCCTATGATCTTTACATACTTTCAATGTCCTCTGATACCGTACCTGCAATATGTGACTGGTTCTCTCGTAGCAAGGAACTCATCTTGACAAATAGGACACACGTCTTCTTGGGTGATCTCTCTTTGAGGAAGAACTTCCTTGCCATTACCGACAGCATTAGCCGACCCACTTTCAATCTTTGCTTTTGCTACATTTCGTTTTTGCCGCGACTCTTGCTGAGTTCTGCCTCTCAGGAGGGCATTTATCTCCCTCTCGACCAGACCGAGTTGAAAAGATTCTAAAAAGTGGGAATGAAGAGAAAAATCAGAACATTCTCAACTATTCTTTTCTATAAACTGATGATAAATTGTTGCACTAATGTCGACCACAGCAGATGTTGAATCTGTTGCTTCTCAAAGCAAAGGTAAACCAGAAAGCCAGTTTGCTTTGTGATTCCTTGCCATACAATTTGCTCAAAATTCAAAATACTTTAACTATCTGACTAATTTAGAGCAAGTGAGTTAACTTTGTCCAAGATTTGAATGAGAACCAGAACAGATTTGTAGAAATCCCTTTTGGGCATCAACCATGTCATTCACTCTTTAAGGATTTTACAGGTGAAAATTTTAAACCTGCATATCATGTACGAAGTTCAACAAAGATGTACTTTTGGAGTTATTGTGTTCAAAAAGTTTTCAGACTTTTGACCTCTGTTGACCCCAAATGACCATCAATAAGACGGATCGGATCCACTTACCAAGTTTGAAGTTAATCCACCATTAACTTTTCTAATTACCCTGTTTACAAGCAAGTGTCACATACATACAAACACACACACGAAATGTCACATTCGACTAGCATCCTTTTGCTTCCGGCAAGGAATAAAAAATTGGAGCCTAGATCTACTGTGTGAAGTTTAAGAGTGATTGTGCTTAGCTTAGCCTAATATTTATGAAATGAAATGGAATAAAATAACTTAGAATAGAACAGAATAGAATAAAATCATGGTAAGTATCCCAGGCAGAAAGTGTTATCATCATTCACTGTTGTGGATAATTTCTAGGGGCCCTTATAAAGAGTATGTGTACACCATTGCAGTAATATGATAATACCTTGAATGACATCAAGTGAGACATGTTATCTCGTTATGAAACACAAACAGCTACATGCTTTTGGAACTTGCTATTTTCAAAGTTTGGAATCTATAAACAAAATTCTAGGTATCATCTTCATGAAAATTTAAATAATTCAAGCAACAATCACCTGAATCTTCTCTAGGAATTCTGAACTTCTTCAGTAACACCCTGCAATGTTAAAGGAGAGCAATGATAAAAAAAAAGTGTAATTAATATTGAAGTCAACTTTATTCTTTGTGCACATTTCATAAATGCATTAGTTTGTTAATTGTATTCACAGCCATAAACTTTTGAAATGAAAAGGAATTAAGGTTAAGAAAAAAAAATTTGTTAAATGAAGAATACAACAAAGCCTTAAAATTAAAGTAAGTACTACGGACACCTAGCCAATCTTCTCCATATCTACTGTAGTACATTTGTTGTGTGTGATAGTCTCATCCAATATCTGTTGACATTTTTGGAAAAGTTCTTTTTGTTTCCAAGATGTACACATCTGAAGTTTTGATAAATCTGGGAAAGTCATTAAATATGTGCAAACTATAACATAAAGTGCTCATCAAGATTACTTAGTTTAGCCATAAATAAGTTAACCCCTAATTACAAGCATATCATTTGGATAATGTGATGTTCCTCTTTTCAAAAAAGTCAATAAAATTTTTCAAAAATCACCTTAGGCCACAAACCCGAGTTCAGTGTCCTTGAAATGGTAGTTGTTAAAACAAAAGTATAACCTAACAGAAAATTAGGCAGTCACTCCCTTAACATCATCAATGTGCATAATTAGCTAATGTTTATTCATAAATAAAACTAGAATCAGAATAAGACTTGTAAAATGGTCAATCTTTGATGGATTTTGATGGGAATTGCAGCTATTTTCATGATTTCTAATACCAATTAGATTGCTTAGGACAATGTTATTCATAGGTGTCTATAGACCTTTTAAGGTATGAACTACAAAAGATAACACAAGATATAAAATGAGAGCATGTGAAACGAATCACAGTGATGCAGTTCCAACCATCTCAGCTTGTTCATGCAGTTGTTGAGACATAAAACATTAAACAAAGGTAAATAATCTGTCTTTTATATACATTCTGCTAAAGTTG
>KN887345.1:36951-48883 GCA_000934455.1 Apostichopus parvimensis | reverse complement strand
AGGTAGATGAGAGCGCAATAAAAAAAGTCAATAATCGCGAATACGTAAAAAGTGGTAAAAAGCTGAAAAGGGCGCCAGCAGTCCATTTGAGTCCGTCGGGGGGGGGGGCATCCGCCCCCCTGACTGTATGGACGCTCCGCCACTGATTTGAAGCGTGGCATGGGAGGATAATTTGGGGTGGCATGGACATGAGGAAGTTGTCCTTCAACTATAGCTGGTCAGTTTACAAGAAGTTTATACGACAACTTACAAAACTATAAATTAGTCACTACCGATATGTTACATCTACATCGGTACTCTGCAATAGACTATATGGTGACTCCAATTCATTTTATAAGAAAAGTTCTACACCTAAGTATGGTTGATGGTCGACGTCCTTTAGGCTATGACCCATTATTTTATAATCGAAAAGATGAGTCTTTTGGTTACGGTTGCGTTCTTATTACATAACACTTCTCAGCATTAAACTGCATTTGCCAGGTGTCTGCCCAGTCTGACAACATAGAAAGGTCTTTCTGAAGTAGAGTTGTGTCCGACGGATTGTCAATGGTTCTGTATAATAAGCTGTCATCAGCGAATATAGCTTAAGATTAGAATTGATGCCTTTATTGATGCCTTTACATAAACACCGCTTAAATAATATCATTATATCATTTCTATACATGATATGAGAGGGGAACAAAAGACAATACAAAGACTAGATCTTTTCTCTATAGATCGTCACTTCCCCTTCCTCGTCCTTCATCTAGATATATAAAAAAAAATTAAGAATAAGAATAATCAAACGGACTATTGTCCCAATGAATCTATTCATTTATAATTCGATATAAAAAACGAGTCTATTGTGAGTTACGAAATACGAAACATGTATTCTATAACTGCACGATTCTGGTAGAAACGAAAATTGTGGAATTATTTATGAGTAATACCAACCATTTGAATATACCAACTTTTTTAATATAATGTACTCTATAATTGTAGAAAAGAATGGGTATCTTGCGTAAAATATAGTTTTCTTAAGCTTCGAAAGAAAACAACAGATAACAGGATACAGTATAATATAGAATCAAATATATTGAAATGCAGTTTCATTTCTGTACATATGTAGAAGAATAATATAAAAGTTTTTGTTATAAATTGCAAATTCAAATCTAATTCAAATTCAAATCTAAGAGGTGCTGTAGGCAAATGAAACAGGAACGTGGACTCTACAGTACAGACTGTGAAATATTCCTTCAGTTGCTGGAAACAAATTATCGTTTAAAGGAGCATTCAGGGTTGGCTTCTTCTGTGGTAATAACTAGCAATACTAAATACAAAAATGCAATACAGTGGGATACAGTTATGAGTTTTCTGAACGTCCCTTTAAGTTCATCGTTTACTAAAATCGCTGGCGGTTTTCCATAATCTCGTCCTAATTCCTTTTCGTATCGTGGAGAAACTTTGTTTTTTTTTATCATCTTTTGGGATTTTTTTTTTATAAAAACGGATCTGGCAAGCAGCGCGGTTGATGATGTCCTCAAGGCAGTTGCACTGCAAATTTCATTGTTTTCATTTCAAACGTACAAATCACCTTTCAATTGAGCAAAATAATATTCTTCCAAACAAGTTGCAAATTTGATGAATTGAAAACTTATGTCGATTTTCTAAATGTATCAAATTTCAAGGATCGATCAACAATACTACTATAATTTAAAAGTAAGAATATCTACCGTGATGACGTCACAGACAGGAAAGGAAGAAATTATCTTTATCATGTAAAAAAAAAATTACATTTAAACAACTTTATCAAGAGTTAGGAACACGATTTAAAGATGTGATTTTCACTTAATACTCTAGAATATCGATAAACCTTATAAGTTTCGCAATCTCTGCCACCAGAAGTTCCCTTTTAATGTTTCACTTATTTTGCAAAATTTTAAAAGTTAATACAACATATATTGAATTTGTGGGACACAAAATGTTCTCTTTAGAACTAAGACGGTTCACAACTCGCTAATTTGGGCGAAGACAAATATAATCATTAGCACATGCTTGTATAATTTAGATTCAGTATCCGATTTACATGTAATTATTACATGGCTGGTTCAGAATGATTCAATGTTACAAACCAACGTAACATTATTGGCTTTTAACTTTTATAGGACAAAATTGGCTACACGTAAATCAGTTATCAGCGCTCCTGGTGCGCCTTCAACTCTATGAAACTTTGATCCCTTAAAATCCATCAACAAAACTAACGAACGATGTTAGCAATGAACCGCAATTTTCAAGTCGAAGATGAAGTGACCCATCAAACTGTTTCTTTGGATTAGATTGACCTTTCACAGATGCGATATACCAAATTGAAATGACATACGACATCCAGCCCACCCCCCCCCCCCCCACCACCACCCCACATACACCGAAAAACAAAATACAAAGCGCGAGAATGTCTAGATCCTCTTTTTGGTGACGAAGTATTGCCATAAATGTGACAGGAATATGTTAGATTTTGACAAGCGAACCAAACAGACAATTGAATGCACATAGAACCATTGATATATTGTATTGTAAGCTTATGATTGACACTGTCATTGGCATATTCAGGGCTTTTCATCAAAGGGCATAGGACGGGCACCACAATATCCCTTGAGGAGCTATTCTTCACCAAGCCCAACCATCTACAGATTCAGAGATCACACAACTGTTTACTGTCCAGTGATTGTAGGCTATTTTTCACAATCATGTAACCGACTGGTTGCTTCACTCTTCCAACTCGAGAGATACTGTGTTGTGCCTACTGCTGGGTGTGCATGAAGAGGATGGGAGGGGGGGTTAAGGTGATCTTTGATCCTTTCTTTGACATGGGCATGTTGCTTGACACAAAGCTAAAAAACTATTATTCCAGCACCATTTATTACCAGCAACAGCTGAAAGCAGATGGTCTAAGACTCACCTATTCTTTCTTTAAAGTGAATTGAAAGTATATTGCTCCGTGACTATTGAAACCAACTTTGCAACCGGTTAGCAAAGCTCGGACCTGGATAACTCACAGTGGGCCAAAAGAAATAGTACTACTGCGGGGCTAAACTGAAATATCAAATATGACCGCCACCCCCTCCCCCCATCCCAACAGCCCCATTTCGTTACTGCACTAAAACCTTTGAAAGCAATTTAACTTCGGCTGGTTCTCCTCCAGACTGTTGACAAGCACACACGCAGTTGTATTTATTGCTACAAGAGTTTCAACTCCGAAACTAACTTCTTGTAACTGTGATAATAGTGTATCGGTTTTCTCAATTTATCTTCATTCGGAAAATTATCCACGTCATGTGATATCAGTTCTTTCCGCTTCTCGATAGGAGAACGCAGAAAGTCACATGACCGCGCATTCTGTTGACTTGGTCTGAAACCATCACCAGGGCTAGATACTTTAACGTCCGACTGAAAAAAATCATCATCTCGAAATCCTTTGATGGAGCCATTTCGACGCTGCCCCGTGGCTTGCCGCGAATACGGTACCCCGGACGACGTGGCCGGTTGCGATGGCAACGTGGAAGTTCGATCCATTTCAATCCAACGACCGTCTGGTCTTTCAATCGGCTCAATTCCGATCGGTGCCGACGACCGTTTTTCTAATGAATCAAATTGTGTTCGAGATATTTGCTCACTTTCATAACCCGATTCCGGTTCGTTAAATTGATCGCATCTTGCTTCAACTATTTCGTTACCATGGTGACGTTTCCACCGTTTAACATTTACACTCCCATGTTGGAGTTGATCACTAACAATCCGTTTTCCGGAAGCGGTAACTTCAAAGGGAACATATTTCAAATTGTCTGGTCTGTGAGCTACTCGTTCGTGTTTCTGATCTACCGCAATATTATTTTCGTTTGAACAATTGTTTCCTACCTTCATCTTCGCTTTCGCTGATATAGAGTCTCCTACCCCAACTCTTTCCTCGGACTTCAATGACGTCATCTCCTCACTGAGCCTTTCCCTTGAGCGAATAGCTCCCTCACTACCTGCATCTTTCACTGTGATGTTTGCCTCTACACGTGACCCTTCCTCTCCGTGGCTGCTTTTTGCTCCCTCGTCCTTTTTCTCTGCACGGCGTAAATTGGACAGTTTCAATTTGTGATATTCTTTGCAAGCAGCCGTGAAAAGTTTACTGTTACTTAAATCCTGAATGACATTTTGTTGTGCGGGTCCGATCTCTTCAATATCCATTAAATATTTGAGGTGATTTTCGTCTGATTGGCTGAATGGACAGCCTCCAACTTCGCCTGGACCTGGAGTATACGACTGTGACGAAAAAGAAAAGAAATGTGTCTATTGCAATCTTGAGATCTGTATTTTGCATATTTGAATTCGCTTTCATATCAATGTTAAGGACAATGATGGCATAACTTAATTTATAGAGTATCTGCCTCTGAGTTTCAAATTTAAACATTATTAATAATAAAGCCCTTATGTGCCTGAACATCCCTAGTTATATTGCTACCAAAAAGCTGCTGTTTGAATTAGCTAACATTACCCCTCTCTTTGACCAACTAATTGTTTCAAACCAAAAATATTTTTAAAAAACACACTTCTCCTCAACCCCCTTACTCAAAATCTCCTTCTTAGGGATATACTTAATCAAACCTACTCAAACCATAATTTCAAATCCTCTCTAGATGAGCTCGACTATTTTTTAACCGGGAAGAGGCTTCTGCTCTGGCAGAGGGATGGGGGAGGGGGCCTGTTTAGGAACCCGGTGTCTAGAGGGCTTGTGAGTCAAACTCCGGAAGGATAGTTCTCTTCCGAGGAACAGCCCAGCCAATGGGGAGGGATTTTTTTTCTGTTTTTCTTAGCTAGTTCTCCTCCCGGGAGGATGGGGTTGCCAGGTCTGGTGCAGGCTCCCTACATAATAAGCTTCCCCTCGTAGTAGTTTATTATAGCTTCTATTCTGTGAATATTGCTTGCCTTCTTTACCGTTACCAATGTATTAAATTGACAAAAAGTCTGCTCTTATTAAATTCTCTGCTTTACCTGCAGAAGCGGTGAAAGGATTCTACACGATTAGTTTAAACCGGCATATCGGTATCCTGTTCCTGACTGAAGATATTGTTTGCTTGAATGTAAACTATGTTTACCAGATACTCTATACCTTACCCCAGGAAGTGGATCATATGGGGAGGGGGAGGGGGAGGGGGAGGAGGGGGGTTGTGATGTCATTGCCGAAGACTCTCTTTAACACTTTAACTTTTCCTATCGAAAAACTATTGTTGTTGACTTTTTCTTGTAAGGCGATACATTTTGGAATGTTTGCTAATTAGTTTGTCAATGACTCTTTCCCTGAAATTCTTTTTCACCCTTTCAACTTGATTGTAAAGAATATTATTTACTCGGTACATAAATGTTTTGTCCAAGATCAATTGCAATGATGAAAGCGATAAAGTCTCAACAAATATAAATTTATAAGACAATTCTGGAGAAAGAAAAAAAAAACTGGAGTGTTAAACAACGGCATAATTTACAAACTTGATTGAGAGTGGGAGAAGCGGAATGATCAGGGAACTTAAGTCGTCGTGAATAATGAAGTAATTTAATGATGACTGGTGTACAGTATCTCAACTTGTGCCAAAATCTCATTTACTTTACTCATAGGAGTATTACTGTAGCTCAGTGGTTAACGCCGTTGCCTTCCAATCAAAAGGTCCCCAGTTCGAGTCACTCCAAGATTAATGTACTGTATGTCGTCCAGTTACAGAGTTGTTGAAAATTGACAATTCATAATCATGGACGTAAAATATGAATCTAAGAGACTGACCTCGGTCAGGTTGTGGCTTTGATAAGTAAATACATACAAAAAAATTCATACATACTTTAGACACACTTCCGTAACGAATCGGCTCTGTATCGATGAGTTACTGAGGTGTGGGTTGGAGATGGGAGGTGGTTGGGTGGGGTGGGGGGGGCTGGATTGGTTGTGAGTGAGAAAGACGATAATAGTACCTGTAAAAATTTGCAACTGTGAGCCTTATAATCGATCCTCGATCCTTCCAGTCCATACAAATGGCAAATGTTATAGGTGTATCTCTTCCTATCCTTCTGCCAGGAGCGTTCACTGTTGATTTCCTTTCCGGACTTGTCTACTTCCGGAAGGCTGTACTCATGTTTCCAGAAAGTTAGCGCTTCGGTCACGGGAAGACCAACTTCTTTAAGGAACAGCGTGAACTGGATCTGGAAAAGAATTAAGTCAAGGTCACTGATATTTAAACAGTCTGAGAGAAAAAAAAATAAGTAAGCCTTGTTTAGTTTGCAATGAAGGAAGACTGGTAATGAAGAGAAAATCCATGGAATCAAAACATGTCAGGAAGAGTAGGGTGCAATGATGTCGAGAAAGGTTCAATAGGTTAGACGATGTCGAAGATGAACGAACAGGTGTGTAGAACCACAGCCTACCTTTTAATGGTTAAGTCTTTCAGTGAAACTTGAACAATGTGACATAATGGCTTCATAACGGTTCAACGAATAGCAGTGAGATTAACAAGAAGATATTTGAAAACAAATGTCTCTTAAACACCAGGTTTCCAAGAGAGTGTGCGAGGACAGGAAGGGAGGCGGCTGGATGGGGAAGGGGGTTGTAGAAGGAAGGGAAGGGAAGTGAAGGGGAAAGGCAGTGGTAATTGGGATAACCATTTCAATTTTTCCAATTTTCTACCAATCTAAGACTTTCAAATATTGCCATATAGAAAGCACTAGCCACCAAACAAAGTGTTTTAGAAAGAATCATTTCCTATTAAGAGGAACAAAAGTGTCTTCTAAAAGCAAACAGCTATGACTGGGTGAGTACATTGATCATTCCCCCCTCCCCCACCCTAATCCTTCACTACCACATAAAGAAAGGAAGGAAAACAGGGTTAAATTTATTTTTTTTAAATTATTAAATTGACTATAAAATGTGTCTTACCTTAACCAATTGACAAAGACAGCACTATCTTAGTTACAACAAAATAATAATAATGTTTCCAGTTTTCAATTCAACGAAACATATACAGTAGCCGGTTGGACTAGAGTTGTTAAGTCATTTTTTACAAATCTTGATATTTTCTTACCCTGGAATGGTGTCTCAGGCGATGACGTTGTAACAAAACTCTGTATGGGTAATACATGCAAGGTGGAAACAAATATGCCTCTTGCTTTATCTCATCACAGCTGATTGCGGTTTCCTTTCCTGTGAATAAAGCTGCAGTCTGAGTTTTACCGAGTAACCTGTGGCAAAATATTCTTAAGCTATGCAGAAGGTCACTCGTTCTATTTTCGTAGTACAAACTTGTAGAAGATATTGTTCCAGCTTTTTCCAATCCTTTGCACAACACAGAACGGAACAGATAGGAGAGGATGACGTGTAACTTCGAAAATGGTACGTGAGCCAGACCTTTTGTGACAAGAATTTGACGACTGGCAATCAAGCTTAAAGCCAATTGAAATGGAATTTGGAAGGTTTCCCTCGTACAATCATTCATGTATTTCTTGACAACAGTCTTCCATGAACCAACTGATGCATAAATCATCTCAAAAGTCATATACAAGTCACATAAAGCTTCATCTTTGGCACAGGATTGAAAACCGAGACAACTTGACACAAACTTATGGGTAGACTTCAGAATGTGTGTGAGCTCTGAAGTGTTCATGTTGGAAAACCGATAACAAAAGAGCTCTGTCTCGGCTCGTAAGAGAAAATCTTTCATTTCCACATCTTCGCAACAGACAAGCCTGCATAAAAACAGAAAGGAGAGAATTGTAAGTTAGCAACTTAAAGCTTACCTCTAATGTGAAAAGGGGAGAGGAGAGGATGGGAGACAGGGGAGGAGAGGATGGGAGACAGGGGAGGAGATTGGGTGGGAGAAGCATGAGCAAGGATTAGGGAAGTGAAGGCTAGACCAGATATAGGCAAGGCATAAGAGTTCATTATATTTAAATATTTGCAGTAAATCATCCAGGAAGGCATAATTCAGTAATTCCTGGAGTTCAATGGTTTAATTAAAAAACAATCAAACATTAGAACATACTGTACCAGCCATTGCATACAGGCAATGATAAACTGTACAGCTAAGGTTAGGAGATATATTGGAGGACTGACAGGATTACATGTTCTTAATGAAGTGAATGAAACATCACAGACTTCTGAGTACTATAGATTATGAAGAAGGCATTTAACTATGACTAGAGAGGGCAAACACTGTCTCTTTATGGGTATTGAACAAATGGTTTTAAAATGCCATGTTTTAATTGAGACTATGTACTCAATTGTAACCTTATCCTAAGAAAGTACTGTTGGAAACAATTATAGCAGCAATGTGAAGTAGGCTACTGTATGTAGCCAGCTACATTAATGCGGGAGTTTATTCGCAGTACAATTACTGATCTGATACAAACACATTCTGAAATATGTATGCTTAAATTTCTGTCACTGTACAATAGTACACAAATGTCTTCACCCTGTGAGCACAGGCCTAGCCTAATCTAGCGCATACACAAAATCCATACAGCAGTAGTTGCGCGAAAATGACCCAAAGTCCCTTATCTATCAGATTTGCTTTCAATTTTTTTTTTTCTTTCTTCGTTTAGCTTTATAGTTCACCTGAGTAGGAAGTGCGAAGCTCTATCACGCTTCGAACCCTCAATAAGGCAATCGGAATCAAGTGTCGTTTCAAGTTTGCTGATCAAACGTTTGAAGTCTTCCGCTCCGTCACATCTCAATATTGCGAGAAGGAATATCAAACGTTTTTTTCCAAATCTTTCCAGATTGCTTAGTGATATGACTCCATCAGCCGGTTTGATGTAGAAAGCCATTAATATTCACCCCTCATGATTTTGTTCAGTGGTCAGTGTTTTCCATTTTGACTGTTTATGGTGTTTCGTGAAAGTAGACTGCTTGTAACATTAACCGACTGGAGCAGGGTGAATGCAGGTAATTAGTCCACCGACCGACCGACCGACAGCACTTCACAAGAGTCGCGTAAGAGGAGTTTTATTCAGCGGCGATCTACTGATATTCGGACAAGACGGTGGGAGTGGAGGGGCGAGAACTCCAACAGTGGCGTAGGAAACTATAAAGAGTTGATGCTAAGAAAATGGGCCGGAGTGGTGTATAGGTGCGTGTGCGTGGGGGACGGGGGACGGGGGGGGGGCTGAGTGGAAATGCAAAGTACAAAATAACTCCCAAGTTTTTGTTGAGGCCGGTGATGTGAGTCTGTTTGAGAGGCTGCAATATATCACCATTTTGGAACTACCGTGATATACGCACCCGTATTAAAATTCTCAAATAGCGAAGGGATACCTCCTCCTCCCCCCTACACATCTTTTCCGGGTCGACATATCAGTCAGTCGGAGGGGGGCAAGAAAATAATAAAGAGAAACTTAGGGTCACCAAGCGAAGGAAGTTTATAAACAAGGAGTCGGTTAAGTTAACTGTACAAGCCTCTTGATATGATGTCAGAGTTCAGTATAGAATAGCTAGTAATATAAACATGACTATCGTTTGCCAGCTCAACACAGTTATTTTCAATTCCACATCTAGTTTGCCATCCGCACATCCGAAATCTTTAGCCCGGCAAGAATATTTGTCACACTGATATTAACGGGGTACACAGGTCTTTCGGGTATTGCACCTACATGATAGACACATTGAACTCAATTGTTTCCACTCCTCATTGCAGTGAGCACCAATATGTTTTCATCAACTATTATCAGATTTTCGTTTGCAAAATTTAAAAACAAAATGAGGTCAAGTATTATTTTTTGAAGGAACACAAACAAATAAAAACATGAGTTATGGTCTATATTTATTTTTTTTCAACTTTGCAAGTGATCGCTTGTAACTCGTTAAATTTGGCGACTCTGGACGAAATATAGTAGCAGTACCCCATCATTCCTGGATAGTCATTTTAGGTATCATACCACAATTACATGCAGTAATGTAAATCCGCTCGAAAGGTTAGAGGGAAACTAAAATGACCAAGAATGAACCAATGCAATGCTTGTATTGGCATAGGTTCAGTCATCATCCTGGGTTTTTTTCATTGAAAGAACATAAATCAGAGTACAGACGGTGTGGAAATAAAGAGAACTGAAGGCGATAGAAAGCGTTCTAGAAAATCTGAAGTGGTTACAATTGGATATTACTATAATAATAATTATAAAAACGATGATAATAATAATAAAAATAATAATTATAATAAAAATGATGATGATCATGATCATGAGGATCATGATCATGATGATGATCATGATCATGATGATCATCATGATGATGTTGATGATGATGATGATGATGATGATGATGATGATGATGATGATGATGATGATGATGATGATGATGATGATGATGATGATAATAATATTATTATTAATAATAATAATAAAAATAATAATAATCAGCAGCAGCAGCAGTTATTTTTACGACGCTGAAGCGACCACAAATGTTGGGAAAAACCGGACTGAAGAGCTTACACGTCGGGTGGCTTCCAATTCAACGTACATTGTAACTCAAATTTGGAATCTTTCCAATTTTAGAAAGTCATTTTTTCAGTTGGAGAAACCGTAGATTGCTCTTGCAAGAATAACCCACCTTACTATGACCCGGCGGGGTATCGAGCCCGGAACCTCCCGATATCTAAGCCTGATTGCTTCGAATGCCACCGCCTTGATCCACTCGTCCACAGCACCGGTTATGAGCGAGAAGACGGAGCGAGACTATGAGACTATTCGCAAGCAGTCGGAAGGGTTGGGGTCAGTATATGCTAGACTTACTCCTCTCCAGGTTCAAAATCTGAACGGGTCATGACATGGTACAAATTTGCAGGTTCATGATAGGCCAAGCTCTCAGCTATCATCTGGCGGGTAGTGCGTGTCAATTGAAACCTAGTTCTATCTATGTCCTTGTGGCGTTCCAAAGTGACAACCTCATTGTGTAAGTCAATGGAGCAATAATTTGTGGTACGACACCACCTATTTGACTATATTAATCGGCGTTGAGTTTCAGACAGAACTTGAATCTTCGGTACCCCCCTCCCCCCAGGGATACGTTCAACAAAATGGGGATCGGTGTGGTGGGGGATATGATGAAGTTTTAAATCATTAGTTACAATGAAAGCTAATTACTATAAATTCTCACTGAAAATGTAATTAGTCAAATATAAAGCTTCATACTGAGTTACCACTTGAAGATTAAAAGAGCATATACCCTTAACGTCTCAATGTGTGTTTGCAAAATTGTAACTTCGACTTTTCCAGCTTACTGTCTTAACATCTCAGTGAAAATGACACCGTTCTATGCAATTTTAAACGTTCGCGCCATAAGGGTATAACAGAAAATAAATTTCTTTCTTTCGATTGCGACAGCTTTGCTCACTATAACCCACCTGGTCAGAGTGCAAGTTTAGAATAAGAAACATTGAATCTGCTTCGGAAGTTTTTTTTCTGAAATTCAACAGCAAACATGTATTGAGACTTAAGAAGTCAGATTCAGGTGTTCCCTCAACCTATGATCCATGTAGTATATTTTTAAACTTTGTGATTTAGATGACAAGGGGTCTTCATGCTGTAGGTTAAATATTAGCAAAACACATTTCCTTCGATTGTTTTGTTTTGACTGAGCATTACGTTCTTTCGATCTCATGTTGAAAATATATCATCACCAGATCGTTGATAATGATCCTCGACAAATGAACAACCACAACACGACCCCCCCCCCGCCGAAACCCCCCCCCTCCATGAATCCGCGCTGGATTGACGGTTTTAATACATGTATGTTTTTTTACTCTTGTTAATGTCATGTATTAGTTTCCCATTAACCACTTTTGAAGTTTTCATGTAGTGAAGGCGTTCCTGCTGGGAATTAGTTGATCACAGATTACGTGCCCGGATATAACCATCCTTCCTTAAACCCTTTGAAACC
>KN887345.1:0-16859 GCA_000934455.1 Apostichopus parvimensis | reverse complement strand
ATATTTTTCACTGGGGGGCTGGCGCCCCCAGCACCTACGCCCTTGGGCCTACATGTACACCGAAGTCTGAAGAAATACGCAAATGTTTTCATGGTTGACCCTAAATTAAGTAAACCAAGGAAAGAAAAGAACGGATAGGAAGGTTTCCCTATATAGTTAGGTCGAGTTCAAGTTTTAGTTTGACTAATATACTCAGTTGGTTGGGAAAATCTGTCAAACTAATTCGAGAAGCCGCTGCTATAATGATGGACACATTATTCGCTGCCATGGTAAATACTTCGGCATGGCTAGACGATAACTTGTCAATGTCTAAAAAAATCACCCCACCACCACCACTATCCCCAACCTTATGATCATTTTTCATACCACTTCAATCGGTACTGTCAATCTACTAAAACTATGTAGCCCCCCCCCCCCCCCCCGGCATATTTTGGTATTAACTATTACTACAGAATGAATGGATCCTTATTATTTTAAACCATCGTAGAGGTTAATTGGTGTTTTATTTTTCCTCATTGAGTGGCATGTTTTAGATATAAGCTGACCTCTGCTAACCTCTGTAAAACCATTCAGTCAACTCTATTCAGCTCCCTGTATAGGCCTGAACGTATTAATAATGCATGCCAGATTGAAGCATATATTCGAAAACCCCAGTTCAAAACTGGTATATCTCGGTGATAGTTAATCAGTGTATTTTTATATTTCTTTATTTATATATGATTATCGCTGACATGTGACATTTACAGATAGATGTTTTAAAGGTTTGATCACCATGCATTGTGAGACATTTTCCCTCGCCACACGTGCAATGCCTCTAAGCCTCACATAGTGTGCCATGAAGGCTAAAAATGCTTGAGTTTGTTTTCAACCTTTCCAAGTTTCTTGTTTCTTTTTGTAATAATTTCAAGGTGACAGTAAACAGCCTTAAAAAATGAGAGCGATGATACCTGTAAATTGTAAAAAAAAAAAAACATTTTAATCGTATACTAACCAACGACATTGACAAATAGTCGAATACCAAATCTGCCAAATTTGAAATTGAATGGATGCAAAGAAAAATTAAAAATTAGTGGTTCTCTGATATTTGTTCTTATATTCTAAATGGAGACAGATTATTCCTAGCTGTTTAGGGGTGCAGTGGTTCACCACAAGCATCTAGCCTATCATCAGGTTTAGTGACGGTTGTTAGGTTTGCTTCTATTTTGAGGCCCCAGTGGTTTTCATGGCGACTCATGTGAATCAAGTGGCGGAGCTTGGGGTATTGGTCAGGAAGGGGGGGGGGGCAAGAATGGTCTGTAGGGGCGCTTTCGACACTATCTAAGCGGAGCGCCACCACAGGTTGGCGCGGAACGTACAGAAAATTTGTGAGTAAAGATACTCCCTAGATCGCAGGAAAATGACCCTTTCCGGGCCTTGCTAATTTGCAGATAAACGAAGAATAAATAGGTGTCATCGCCATTTTGTCAGAAAATTACACCAACAGAATGTGACAAATGTCAATACTGGTAGATGAGAGCGCAATAAAAAAGTCAATAAAGCGAATAAGTAAAAAGTAATAAAAAGCTGAAAAGGGCGCCAGCAGTCCATTTGAGTCCGTCAGGGGGGGGGGGGGGCAGCCGCCCCCCCCCCCCCCGACTGTATGGACGCTCCGCCACTGTGTGAATCCACCATGATTTGCAATAGCATTGCATTGGTGGTTTCAATCGTTCCACCGGGTGATCTTGTTTTGTACTAGAGCCGATACCAAAAAGTTATTTTACGTAATATTACCTTCTTATAGTCTCTTGTTTGTTAAAACCTCTTATTGTACTTTTATAGCCTCCCATTGTTTTTTATATAACCTCCTATTGTATTTTTAATAACCTCTTATTGTTTTTTTACTTTTTTGTGTTGGTATTTTAGGATTATTTTTATTAGGTTATTATTTGTTTTCACTATATTTATTCCCTTTTTATCGTTTTTAGTTTTTGTTTTTTTGTGAAGCACTTTGATACTTTTTGTGATTTAGCGCTATATAAATGACGTATTTATTATTTATTATATCTCAAATATTCAGTGGACAGCCTCAAATAGTCGAGTAACTTGGTTTAAACGATGAAGATGAATGTCACCATTGGCGGAGGTTGTTATCAGTCGTCACACTAGCGGGGATATTGGATGACGGAGGGGGGGGGGAGTGGGGCTATGGAGGGATAGGGGATCTCTGTGTGGTTGGTGGGGGAGGGGTGAACAGGGAAGGTCTATTTCATGACCTTTTTCAGAATATTTTGAAGAAATGTGACTTTGTATCATTCTGCATATAGACACAAAGTTTTGAAATACGCTCCCTCCCTCCCAACCCCCAACCCCTCCTTATCCCATCCCGCCTCTTATACTTTTCAGTTAGATGAGCCAATAATACGCACAACATAAGTGGATCATCATTATACTGGCATGGCGGCATATATACATGCATCTTCCCACCGTAGAAAAAATGCAGACAGAATGACCTCATCTTTCAGTCACATAATTGCACCGCGAGGGTCTGAACGTGCTGTGATACTTTAAAGAAGCACTTTTGCACTCAAACACTTTTACGCATACACCTATATACAGGATCAAAAATTGTTAGAACCTTGATTTGCGGGACTAACTATGATGCATGTATAGGCCAGTATGCTAAAATGGCAAAAATGTGTCAACCGTTTTACGGTCACCTGCAGGCCCTCCTTTCTTCTTCTCTTCTTTTGCACATTTCCATTTTGCCTTCAGTTATTATGATATTGGAAAAAAAACCACATAGGCAAGCACATAACGTCTCTATCGAGAATATGACCACAGAAACAGATAACATACACAAACACAAACACACCCACACCCACCCGCACATACATCCATCACGCCATGAACTCAGTAGTTCTCCGGATTGCCAATATCAATAATCCAAACACCGTCCGGGTCAATTGCTAACTTTGGAACGATGTCTGCACTCACCATTTTGTTTATCATTATTTATTATATTTAATCATCATTTTCGTACATGTATGATGCTTTAAAACGCCACACAGCTCTTTGGATATGCCGTCTCAAATCCTCCAACTTTTTTTGGCAATGTATTTTCAGCCTGTGCCTTTGCGAAATAATTTCATTGATATTGAGCCTGTTGAGTCATCGTGGAACTTCCCGATAGGGGGAAATTAAAGATTGCAGTGCAACGTTATGGTCTAACCACACAAGCCGACGTCACAGCGGCAACAAATATGCAGGCCGGGGTGAAAATTGATAAATAAATAAAAAATAAAAAAAAAAAACGTAAAGATTTCGTAAAATCTAAGCAGCATATTTTGTATTATTATTTTTTTACTTATCATTTGTTATTATGATCTCATTTTTAGCTTTCATACACGAACTTGACTCAATTTATTTTCTGATCGATCTGTATACCCCCCCCCCCCCTTTGCTGAGACTTGATAAAGCAGCCCATAGTACATAGTACATATACATTACTGGTGGCCGTAGACTGGTTATGTGACATGACTGAGAAGCCCTAACATATGATGTTATGATTATGATAGATGATTGTAAGTAAATGAATAGACTGATGACTTCCCACCGAAGTATGTGGTCAGTGGCATGTCCAAGAGAAGTGGGGGGGGGGGGTTGGCCGACGTCAGTGGACCGTGGACCCCGCTTCCATCGTCAGCCAGTGAAGAAAAAAACTTCAGTGTTTGTTGTCTTTTCAAGATTCAAAGTAATTTATTAGCGCACAATCCTTGCATAAAGGTTTGCGACCCCACCTAACTCAGTCGGGGAAATTTTTGGAATTTGGACACATCAGCCAGTTTGAAATCGTGTGCACATCACTGGGTAACTAACGTTTCTTAAAGTTTCGGAAATTTGAACTACCACAGCTCTTTAGACAATTGTACGAGATTTTAAATTTCATTACGGTCGATGTTTAAAAGTTGTAGATTTTAAATTTCATTACGGTCGATGTTTAAAAGTTGCTTTATTTCATTTCTTCCCCTTTTCACCAGGAATCGAGGGGAGGGGATAAGTGGGGAAGTACTGGGATTCAGACCATTGCTCAACCACGTCCGCATAAAATTCTTTGCTTGCCGGGAAATTATTGGGGACTATGGCCCCTATCCTTATCTTCTGTCAAGGGCTCTGTTTTCTGTTTCATTTAATCAATTTGAAAGTAAATGTCACAGTTTGTGCAGCGACATTTCTTTACGGTTTTTAAACATTCGGTATGTGACCTGAAAGCCAATGTTCTTTACACTTGTAGAGCTTTGTTTTGAGTTACAAACTATTTCATTGCCTTATTCAGCTGGCTATACCAAGTTGCGATTGACTGCGTTGCTAATGACAACCATCTAAAGAGTCGCGTCATATATAAATGATACCGTGAAAGTTCAGAGGTCATCACTATAGTGAACCCAGACTCCTGGTATAAATATTATTCTCTATAATGAAATGAAATGGGGAAAAAAAAGTTGAAAAGTGATTTACAGCTCAGTTGAACTTCCCAGACAGTCTTTGACTGGCTTTTATTATAGAGAGCTACTGTATAACAGGAGGAATAGTGGAAGATATCATCGGCATTGCTAAAATGATGCAGAATGGGCTGCATGTTGAGTCCACACAAATACAAGAGATATGGGGAAGAAAGAAAGGAGGAGACGAGGGGGGGGGGGGTGTTATGGGGAGATGGTGGAGGGAGATGATGATGAGGGATTAAGAAGAGGACATGGAGAAAAGAATGAAATAAAGCGGGAAAGTGAGGCGCGGGAAAGGTCTAAGCAGCGAAGCGAAGGGAAGTGAAGAAGGAAGGTACAGCAGAATGAAATGAGGGACCGGAGAGAAGGTGAGGGGGGGGGGGTGAAGTGGAAGACGGAGGGTAAAACAATGATTTATGTATACCCACTTTGTGCAATATTTTGTGTCATGCAAGAAATGCTTTTAATTCCGTCAGACATTCGTATAGTTTCTCCTTCGGTGATAAACGCAAGCTGTACCCATAAGGGACTGCGATATAGGAGGGTGCTGAGCGAGGTTCCATATTTGAAAACTGTTCCAGCCCCGCGGTGGAGCATCTTTCGGTACAAGATTCTAGTTTTAGGCTAGTCTAACATCGCACTCAATTACCTCTTTCGATATGAATTTCTACCATATTTGGGGTTATTTTGGGTAACCATTATTAAAGTTCCATGACAAAGGCTATTGATATTGCTGATATTATCTTAACGTGTCCTTCTTTTCGTCCCCACGAAGTAAAAGCAATTCTTCAATGGTAAAAATCGAGGTACAAATGTTACCTTTTGTGTTCCCCAGCAGAGGTGCGTTTCTCTCCCACCCCACCCCCGCCCCATGAGACGCTTTGCAATAAATCAACAACACCATATATAGAGTGCCTCTCTCAGCATTGTCACACAGAGAAAATAAAACACACCTATAGGTTGTTAATATATAGCTTATTGAAGCTGTGTAAAACGGTATGAAGCTTGTGCACGGTAAACCCGGCGCGTGTGCTGACCTCATATTTTTTGGTTACCTCATTCGCTTAATGTCCTGGTGTATTAGCCTTCTGACGATGGCTTGTCATATCCCATAATAGTCAGAATAAACGCGAGCTTGGCAATTCTATACCGTATAGGCAGAGTTTTGCACGGGGGTTAGAAAAGAGACTGTTATACTCGACGTTAAGGGTAGCAGCACATGTCGAATTGGGCTTGAACGAGACTCATACTGTGTGGCCGTGCATAGTAGGATGTCGTGTTGAGAGTTGGTTGTAGGGGAAGTGTTCTGTGTTTTCTCTGTACAAAATCACCACTGTATAGGAGATACCTCCGTTAGGCTTCTCTGAAGACCTGGTCAGGATATAAGACAGTATGGAGGGACGAAGGAGGATAACCACCGTATTACTGATTGCCTTTATCGTCGGCTTCTTGTCTTTTGCCAATGCTCAGGATTTCAGTGAGAGTGGTAGCATATCAGCATCAGCATCAGTAAGCGTATCCGCATCACAAGGTAAAAAAAAAGAGCAAACTTAATAAGTAAACGGTATAGCATTCTAAAGGTTCAAATATTTGGAAAAAAATCGCTTCAATATTTTGTAATAGTGAGCATATAGAGAGCAGAAGAGGGAGAAGAGAATAAAAGTACAAGTCGCCATAACGCCATGTCCCCAATTTGTAACACCAATGTTACGGTATGTAGGACTCATTGCAACTTCTTTTATTTGACTTATCTCTCCCCCTCCCATGCCTAACCATCTTCTCCCCACCCCAGCCCTTACCAGTCTACGTGTTACACCCCCTCCCCCTCGCCTACAGAGAACATGGAGTGGTTCTTAGTTCAGTAATTATTCATAAAACAAACCTTTGATATAAGATAACTCTGTGATGAGCTCTGACCAAATCATCATTTTACTTATGATGAGCATGAATAAATGCCTCTCTATACAAGGTCGGCTTCGTTAACTCCCATATTTGGCATGAGTTCCCTTTTCATTCGAAGAAAATCGTTGTTATAATACCAACTTCTGGCCTTTTCATGCATTTGTGAATCCAATTGATTCAGTGGTATTTTGTAAGATGAAACTGCCGAAATGTAGGGTAAAGGTAAAACCGCTTCATTATACGGTCGAAAGATCAAGATATGTTTTGTAACCAGTTGTCTTATAACTAGCCTTGGTAATTGCTCAGCGAGGCGTGCATCCATGTGCTCGAGTGTCACAAGGGTTGTTGATTGATATTCACCTCGTGTTACTTACTGTGTAGTGGGCATGTGTGACTAGATTTTTGAATTTATGGCAAGCGTTGTATGGTAAACTCTTTGATCTTTAGTTAGACCAACAATTGTTGTGGTCCACCATTATCTTTGACAGCAGGAAGTACTACAATCTTCACGTTAGTTAGCTGTATACAAACATACATACATACATACATACATACCTACAGCAACATTACGACTGCATGTATAGGCCGCTCTGTAGCCTACAGTACAGGCTGTATATGGGTTTAATGATTAAACATTGAATGTTTAAAGTTTCGAATCTGTGAAGTCTTAACATGAAATTTTGCGTTCTTTATTTAGTATTGCCTATTCAATATAGATGACAGATATGAAAAATTATTAAAAAATGGTTACACGCATTGAATCTTCATGATGCATTTTAACTGCCGTCTTCAAAAGCGGCATTTTTTTCAACATTGAGACACATTATTGTCTAATTTGAAACTAACGGATTTTTTTTGGGGGGGGGGGGGGGTGGGGGGTGTGGCATGGAGTAACTTTCTGCACAATTTAGCATCCTAACATTTTAAGCAATGTTGATGTTCTTAAGACAAACAATCGCTTTCCTCAAAGATGTATGACTTTTTCTAAGTTCACGGTCACGAGAGGTGCAAATGTCTTAAGACTTGACCACTATCTATAAGCAGGGGGAGCTGGCACTGTGTATTAATGATGGGTGACCGACGCGATCACAATCATTCTAAGGCTAAATACCACGTTGTACGTTGGAAATGGCATTCACATAGTACTTTAGCAATAAGACCTTCAGGGCTTAATATACACGTACCGTAGTTGTTGTGCTCGATGTATACGGACAGGCCGCTGGAAAAGCTCCAACATGTAAAACATTGAACCGCCCCCACCCCACCCCACCCTTTCCCAGTGCAGGCTTGCAGGCGTGCATGCTCGAAGTTCTATAAAGACTCATTTATGTCATTATTATTTCTGTATGGTTGTTTACTTAAGGAAGATCTAAGCCCAATCCCAAAGAGAACCATAATATATCAGTTGAAGTAAATACTAGGCCTCATTATTCCACTATTCATGATCCAGACCTGCCGACGACGTATTTCGGGTGAACTTAGTCTTGGCCAAGTCGTTTTTAATACTCTTTTGCTCGCGTGTCAAATTGAAAATGCCTCAGAGTCCGTTTGTGCCTACCACGAATGTGCTTGCCCCACTGTATTTAACATGCCCGAGGATCTGTGCAGTACTGTATCAATCTAAAGCGTTGCCGCGGGCGCTCTCTGGACAGTACAGCAAATAGATACGGGAAAATAGCTTTGTGAAAAAGAAAGGTACACTAGGCATGTACATACTAGGGTCTTAACAAGACTAGGGTGAACCATGGAGCTATAATATGTTTATAGCTCCATGGGTGAACTATGCCTTGGAACATAGCAGCTGAACAATAAATGATGTTGTACATATAATAACTGAGTCACAGTGAACATAACGACTAACTATGTATACGTAAATTCTTCTGTTAGAGTATATTTTATCGGAAGCTCTGTTTTCGTCAAAGAGGATACTGTACGTCATTGATCAACTTGTCTATTCTGAATGTTTTGGGAATATGGCAAAGTATATATGTACTAATTAATAATAAAATGCCTAAGGTGTTTTTATGGAACTTGAAAATATCTTCAAAGTCAAAGGTATGATGGCCCGGTGTAGTAGTGGCTTAATGTGTCTGGAATACCATCATTTACTGTATTACAGTTTAAAAGTGACGCAAAACTTATACTTATTGGTACAAACTCATTTTTGTTCTCACAAAAGAAGAAGAAGAAAAAAGGAGGTAACAGTGAAAACCAAGAAATCTGTATTCTTTGGTCTCTACGGTATACTGTCCGTTAAATAGGCTTATCATTTACTCGATAATAGTCCGACTGTCTTAGTTACACTCTATAGGGGCCTGATAGAGTTTCACATACCGTTCTTGAATCAGTTATTATAATGTCAAGAGCCACCGTACATTTATTCCGTTCACTTTGTATATGCCGAATTTTCACCCAGTTGGCAGTTCATGATTTTGAAGAAAGAAAACAAGAACACAGCACAAGTCACAAACATATTATCAGTTGAAGGTTTCTTTAAAATGCTATATAGGTAAGCTATAGGTTACGAGATAGTTGCATGGTTGTTACTCTTCTACGCGAAATCTGTACTTGTTTGTACTTCGTGCGTTTGGTCTGATTCGATCGCTTGTCCCGGGGGGATTAAGAGACTTGATATGAAGAGAACAGATGGGAACTTGACCTCCCCCTCAGCTGTCGAGATAAGAGTTTCAAGAATAAAATAACACGTCATTCATTTTGAATTGGTGCTGGTGGATGTTCCGCGCAAATAGATCTTGTTGTAGTCAAGTTGGCAGGTGGGTACCTTGATAGTAAAGTGACCTAGCTTATTCTGCACGAACGCAGGTTCACCATAAGGACAGGGACTGGACAGGACAGGGTTGGTAGATCATCGATAGCGTTTATAGCCACATCAGCTTTAAAAAGAACCAGAATGCAAAATGCATTGAGGTTTCGATTACTTCGATGCACTAGACTTCTGCTTGTTAGTATAACCAGAACTAGCTGTTACAATAACACTATGGCATGATAAACACATGTCAGTCTAATGTACGTGGATATACACACCTCCATCAAAAACAATATCGGTCTTGTACTCAATGTTATGAATCCACACACCAAGTATTGGAGGTATCCACGAATTCCATCGTTAGATATCATGTAAAAGGTTTTTCAGAGTTTGACCTCTGGTGACCTATAGGAGGTTTGACCTCTGGTGACCTATAGGAGATTTGACCCCACAAGCAATAGGATTCTTGTTCTCAATATGGCAAATCCCATATACCATGTATGAAAAGTATTTATGATTTCTACTATGAGAAATCATGTTTTGAAGGTTTTCAGGCCTCGACAAAAATGTTTAAAAGTACTCGCTATTTGGCGACCGTTACTAAACATATACTCGCCAAATTCTCCATCTGTGAAAGCGACTGGACTATAAATTCTAACTCTGTAACACAGCCAATGAGGTCAGTTCCTAAGATGCAACACAAAACTCAATAGGGGAACATCAGATGTTAATAGCCTCAAATTACATTTATTCAACATGTTACTAAATTTTCAAGGACGAATGATGTATGTGTATGTTATGTATGTATGTATATGTGATCTTCCCGCAAGCAGGAACTCGCGAAAGAAGCCATGGAGGCATGATGTTGTCATCCAATAGCGTTCTGTTGTTTTATATGAACTTAAAAAAATTAAAATAACATGTCTTGGTTGAGTTAATAGGACAGTGATAAACAATGAATTAACATTGGCATTTACGCCTGGACTGAGGAGCCGACGTCATTATTATTTTAAGCCTTAACACTGGAAATAGCTATGGAAACACTTGCTTGCATGCAACATATTCTATTGGTTCTTGGATTATAACATATCAAGACTAAACTTTAAAGAAAAAATGTAACACACTATTTTTGGTACGATGCCGAAGCCTCCGTAACCTTTGCAATCGTGTTGGCGTGTGCGTTTGCGGGTGTACGTGTGGGCATGTCTAGGCTTCACAACTGGCGACATGGGACAAACGAAATTCCTGTCACCAGTTGTGGAACAATAGAGAGCAATAGTCATCGCTTGTCCAGACAGCGGGTTAGAATAAAGGGAAATGTCATCGGTTGTAGCTAATATATATAATAGAAAACAAGATAGTGTGCGCGTATGTGATGTAAACACGATATCTCAACAACCACAGGTTGAATCAATGTCAAACTTGATAGGATGATGGCCCATGATGTGTAAATGTGCTCTATTCTTTGTCGTTCACGTTCATGAATATTAATGAGTGGGTGGGGCCTAATGTAAAATTCTTAAAATGTCAATATCTCTTCAACCGTATGTCCGATTTAGTTTAACTTTGGTATGGTGATGTAACTATATAGTAAGTACGTGCTCTTTGCAACAACAAAGTTTACCTCATTTATATTCATGAGTGCGTGGGGCCCAATGGGAATTCGTCAAACAGATTGTCAACACGATATCTCAGCAAACACAAGTTGAAGCAGTGTCATTCGTGGAAGATAGATGCCCTATGATGAGTAGATATGCACTATTGCTAATGGTTCCCAACTAATGAATAGGTGGGTGGGGCTTACCATGATAACACTTTTAAATGTCATTATCTCTGTAACCATATGTCCGACTTAGTTTATACTTAGTATGGTGGTGTAACTACATAGTATGTACATGTTTATTGCAACAACGAGTTTACGTCATTAATATTAATGGATGAGTTTAAAGGGAAATTGTCAAAAACAGATTGTAAACACGATATTTCAACAACCACAAGTTGAATCAGTGTTAGTGTACGTGGTAGATAGATGCCCTATGATGAGCAAATGTGCCCTATTGTTATTGGTTCTCATTTTAAGAATGATAGGAATCGTTTCTTGGCCTTTTGGCTAAGATCATGGGTTGTATCTGTTCCCTATTGAGGGGAATGGTGATATACACGTGGCGATGATCATACATACAGTCATAGTCTCGATGCAAGGGGACTGGGGTTGAGACCGGAGCAGTCGTTCGGTAGTTTGGCTTTTGTGCCCAGGTTCTTTCCTGGGTGACTTTTCTTAAAATGTATGAGTGGGTTGGGCACCACGTAAAATTTGGTTCATACTGGTATGGTGATTTTTGTAGATAATAAGCACATCTTCATGACTTCTCCAACTTTGTCATTAATATTCATAAAATTGCAAGAAATGGCTTTTTAACAGAAGACAAGATTTTTTTGCTGAATCATGTAGATCTCTGAAACAGTATGTCTCATTTGCTTGATACGTGTATTTGCATAATACAATGTAAGTTTATAGATTCATATTGAGGAGATCATAACATTTGACCTGGTTAATATTCATACATGTATCTGCTTTCATACTATGTCACTAAATATACATTTTCAACATGATAACTGATTCCTGGTACCTTCCTTTATATTTTGCCGTATTAGCCAATAGATAATCCTTTTCATTTTGGTGTGCACAAGTTCATGAATATTTACATGTATATGCATGGCTTACCACACTATGAATTTGTTTAGGCATCGGAACCAATAAACGTTTTCGTTTTCTTGTTTAAAAGGCTCAGGTTTGTTTTCGCTGCATGATGCAAACGATAACGTTTCATCAGTATGACAAAAACTTGTCGTCTGTTATGTGGGATAAATTACTTTTCTTCTATGCCGCCGTTATCATTTGGACCAAACTTTTGGTCCCAAAAAAAATTTGGTCCGAAAAAATTTGGTCCGAAACATTTTTGGTCCAAAAAAATGTTGGTTAAAAAAAGTTGGGTACGAAAAAATGTTGGTCAAAAGAAATTATGAGTCCAAAAATGATTTCGTATTGTCGGAACATAGAGACGTCGGAACATAGAGATGTAACCATACAGTCAGTATACTTTTTCTACCGTCTGGATGTCCTACTTTGATCGATCAATACAGATAGAAATTCGATGCACACTCTATTTGGTGAAAAATTGTCGTTTAGAGAAATTATCATTGTTGACAAAAGTACTGTTTAACATCATTTTTAGTCAAAAAAGAGCCAAAAAATAATTTAAAAAAAATACAAATATATATACAAATATTTAATCAAAAAATCAAAATCGAAAAAGAAGAAGAAGAAGAAAGTCCAGTTTACGTCAAGCAGGGAGTTTTTTCACTTCCCCGTCTTCCCTACTTGGACTACTTGACCGTCCAAAGGACTCATAAAGGGCGATAAAAGAACTTCGCCAAAGTGTGATTACTTTAACAGTTGTTGACAGAGAAACTGGAAAATTGATATTAAAGGAGCTTCAAATATGGGACGCTATAAGGCGTTATACCCTTAACTATTGGCTGTGAGAGGGAGAGTGGAAGTGGAAGGTTCAACAAGAGTTGAAAGTGAAAAAGAGGCCATTGGTATCCGTGATAACTGTGTCAGTTACAGTATATGGTCGGTTATACTGAATTCAGTGAGGTCCAAAAGTCATTTACGTGTTTCTTCTATTCTTTTGCTAGGTGACATATCCAACAGAAATCCTTGCTCCTTCCGAGGGAATTTTCTCCTTCATTCAGATGAGATTCGACTAGATCCGTGCACAGTCTGTACATGTAACAATGGAACAACGACATGTGAAATCGAGTCCTGTCCTTCGGAAGCCGGATGCTCACAGGCTGAGATCGTCGTCATTCCCGAGGAATGCTGTCCACAATGCCCATATAGTAAGTGTGTGATACAGTAGTAGTAGTATCTAACCTGTTCTCCTGTATGTGTATAAGCAATACTCAATATTTTCTTCCTTTTATGTTATGCCGTTTGTGAAGTTGATGATTTAACGAAGCCCGGGCAGTTTTTGGGACGGTGAGATGCCATTTTGCGATGAAAGGGCAGTTCTGCCTGGAACCTGGTAAACACGATAACTTCCAAAAAAAGCAAAGATTTTAATTTCTTACTTGAAAATGTAGGTCCGTCATTAGCGCAACAATGGTCAAACCTTGGAAATCCTGTTTGCAGTACCGGTACTATTTACTTTTGCTCTCAAGAGAAAGTTAAAATTGCATATCAATATACTCATTTCGTTATTATGAACTTCCTCCTGCGTTTCCATAAGCTTAACGTCCTAATTACGTCCAATGCTGAGATCTGCCTTACATAATTACGCAGAGCTGATAGCTCGTCCACCATTTTGTTATGCCTGTAACCTTGGGAGGTAAGGCAAACTATATTGTGTACGGTTTATTCGTTCTACCGTTTTATACGTATAAGTAGAGCGAATTTAAGTTTCGTGTGTAGGTATATAGCCTACATTGAAAACTCAATTTATCGTAGACAGTGTACATTACACTACATCAATGAAACAATGAACATGCAGGCCCTCCATATTATTTGATGAAACTTTCCAAATTGACTGCGGATTCCATTGTCTTCTAATTCTTCAGAAATGTTCGTGGAAGACACAACCAACGGGTACGGTGACACATTCGACTTTGCGGAAGGTGACACTAAAAAGATTCGTTTTGACTTGGACATTGCAGTAGATAGAAAATTAACTTCTAGAATAGTGCGTGGCGAGAATCTTTGGAAACTGAGCGCTTGGGTAAGTCCGAACGGAGATGGTTCAGGACAAAAATATTCATTAGAAGATAACATCTTTAATGAAAAACATAGTGCACAGGAATACAGTAAACCAAACTATCCACCGTGGGAATGGGAAAAGCTGAGGTATACCATGTCATTTCGAGGAGGGACGTGTGATGACTACAAATATTTTTGTATAAAGTTCGACCAAGCGGATAACCCAAGGCCAACGTACGACCTTTCGTTCACCTTTCAAGCCGTCGACGAAGAAGAAGCCAGATTAATTGATTGTGTCCCTCTTGGAGAATGCCACGGTGAGTGTTGTGAGCAAAGATAATATGCTATTGCTAGGACGATTCTTTATACCTAAAACATGTCACTTTTTGAACATGGGAAAAAGTTATATTAACATTTCTGTAACATCATTGCTATAGAGAAGACTCAGTTGTAGTGATTGACTGCACCTGTATTTCACCTTAGAGATATGACGCGGAAACAACAGACGTAGTTCTTTTATATGTAGCACCCCTTATTGTTTGGCAAGTTAGGACGTACTAAGATTTAGATCCCTTCTCCCTGTGGTAGGTTTCCCCTAACTGGTGCTCATGGAGTTCAATGGCCTGTCACTTCATTGCAGGAAGTCGTCATGACTAAGCCTGTATTCTTGGAATGACATTGCTCTGTCCTTCATGTGTACCAAGAAGAGTAAACCATTACAGAACCCATTAGCCAACAGATATATGCTTTTGGTGTAATTCTATTTGTTTGTATGCTGTCTCAGACGAGCCAGTCGTTACTGTAGTAGTAATGGAGGGTCCGTAATCCGTATACGTCACGAGGCGCATGGTTCATATATGTGCCTGACGACCGGGTATCCTGGTTCAGGTAGTTGACCCCATTACAGCCGAAGAACCACCGCTCCCCTTAAGACTAATATCCCCTGGGTGGGAACGATGAACTTAGGGTAACATATAGTCTTAGTCTAGGTCAGATCCGGCAAATGTGTGCATGGTCGATAGCCAGTAGAACTTGCAACATATCCTCCTTATATACGTGAGACAGTCAAACTCTTTAGGAAGAAATGATGTGAACATTAAATTTTGGTAGCCTTTAATACTTTGCTCGAAGTCCCTAAAAGTAGATCAGGTATAGAGGGGTGCACACCGTCAACTCTTAACTTGTCTCTTTAAGGTTACGTGTGTTCATGAATGTGCTTACGGTCTTGCTTCCTGGTTCCCGCTATATGCAGGTTTAACGGCTACAGACCTAGACTGGACGATCACGGAGGTCGCCGATCCTGTCTATGGCCAGGAAACTGCAGTGGAACTCGATGTAAATGTGGACTTCACTCCAGATTCGGCCAATAAGAAAGGAGAAGGTCTTTGGCGGGTCAGTATGTTTGGAAGCGAATCTCCAGACGGAGATGGTGACCGGTATGGCGACGTTTACCAAACACTAAACGAAGAAAAGGCCTCTACAGCAAAGAAAGGAACTGAGCTTGCTATTGATGATATAGCAACAGAATTTGAAATTGGTACAATCGGTTGTACAGAGGTCAAGTACATCTGCGTCGAATTCGCACAAGGTGACGATCCAGACCCTCCGTTTACAATGAATGTTGAGTCAAGTCGTGGCGACAGCTCTACAACTTCGTTGGTCACTTGCAAGGAACACGAATGCTCTGCACGTAAGTCACGTTGCCCACTTTATACTTTAGTGTTTCTTTGAAGTAATGATTTTGACATCTTGCCTAAGGCAGATGGCGATGGTGTATGTGTGTGTGTATGTGCGTGTCACCTTTAAGTTTGTGCACCATAACTCTACATGTCTAGCTTGCATGAAATTCACACGCGGTATGTAGATGGCCCTTTATGGTGTAGCACCCCTAATTTTTTGGTAAATTGGGAAGTACTGAAATTCAGATTCCCCCTCGCTATGATAGGTTCCCCCTACACACTCTTGGTGCTCATGGAGTTCAATGGCCTGTCACTTCATTGCAGGAAGTTGTCATGACTAAGCCTGTATTCTTGGAATGACATTATTTGTCCTCCATGTGTACCAGAGAGTAAACCACCAAAGAACCCATTAGCGGGCTAAGCTGTCCCCAGAGAGAGAGATCTTTGGCAAACAGGTGACCCAGTGTGCACGTCTTTGTGTATGAGCTCATTTGGGACTACGTCACTAATTTGTTTACATCAGGCCCAATTCCACAAAGACTTACTAACGCTTGATCTTAAGTTCAATCTTAAGTTCGATTCTCATCCGATAGACCGTAGCGTAAGTTCGATAGTTAAGTAGTGTTCCACAAAATCAAACTTACGCTACGCTTGATTTAATTAAGAAATGGTTAGTGGACGAGGCTACTTTGGCCTTTCGTGACCTCAAATCACTTGTGTCTCCGAAGTTTTGACACAGCGGACAACATGTCGGCGCATTATATGTCATCAAAATGGTGAGTAAATATCAGATAAAATGTGTCAGAATAAACATTTAACAACAATCTTTACAAGACTGACATTTGCCATTTTCATTGCATTGCATTGGTTCGTTGTGTGTTACCACTCAAAAACATTGAAAGATCTGCCAAATTGGTACTCTTTAAATTAGTTTAATGCAGGCAGTCAGTGTTATATGTAGGCTATGTACTAGAGCCTAGAGGAATACCGGGACAACGTTAGGCCTGCCTACATCTTTACTAAAGTTTAAGCCTAGCAGTAGCACAAATTTATATTTTCAATGGCTACTGTATAAAAGGATAGACTACATAAGTATACGCCTGTATTATTACACGGACGACTTAGGCTTAGTACTACAAGACTATACAGTATACTTAGGCTTATAACGGTACCCGGCTAATGATTACCAGTGGGATCAGTGACTGATATTGATAAATTGTCACAATTTCGTACAAAGGAACTCTGTAGACTAAAGATAGAGATATAGTTAT
>KN887344.1:26960-38163 GCA_000934455.1 Apostichopus parvimensis | reverse complement strand
ACTACAATCTAGTATTTTTGGTCTTTCATAATTTTTTTTCTCACACATGCATGCCCATCCTTTCTATGTTTGTTAAATATATGAACATTATTTATACACTGCATTGAGTTTTTTGCTTTCTTTGCTATTTTGTAACAAAAATTACCATTGGACTGGAGAGGAAAAGTCTACATCGCTGATATAGATGGTGTATGTGGTTACCATGAAAAAGAACACATATGAAATAATGGACGCATATATGTGTGCATGAGATGCCTTGCTTATTTAGATGATATCTCAAGAAAGGAACCATGGGTAGATCTCATACTTGGTTAGTAGATAACCACATTAATTGAAAAATGCCTACTGTTTATGGAATGGGTCAAAGTTCATTTGGGATTAAAATTGTTCAAATTGTGAAACCTGTAAACATACTATCTCAAGGAAAGAAGTCAGGACAGATGACATATGTAGTAGTAAGGTGTACAAACATAAGGACAAGAAGCTAATTGTTTTGGTGGAGATCAAAGTTTAGTTCAGGTCATGAAGGTTACCCAATGAAAATCCTTTGAAGATTCCTAATTAAGAGGAGCTTTGCTGTCATACAGTTGTAACACACTGCATGCATAGGAAGGTGATTTTTCTTGGGGGAGGTAAAATTGGTCAAAATGAGAGCATATGCTCAATATCTGCAAAAAGCAGGAGGGGGGGGGTGTGGGAGCCGAAAGATTTAACATGGTGATGTATTACATTAACTTTAGGCCAGCAACTGTCAATGAGAATGCAATGCTGGTCACATCTCATACTTTTTCCTGTACATATATTGCATACTCTTATTACAAATGACAGATTCGTAACAAATTATGGGACAGTAGAACCGCAATGCATTTATTTCCCATAACATTTCAGCATAAGCTTTGGGAACCATATACACTTCCCCCGCCCTACCCCCCCCCATCTGAAAAAAATGTTAAAAAATACAAAACATTTGAGTGATGGCTAAGATTACAGAGATGAACTTGCTTCCATCCTGCTCTTGTGACTTTCAAGAAGTTGTTGGACAGATGGTGGTTGGTTTGGCCTTATAGTCCCGGAGATGCGCCTGGGGTGATCTTCTGCCAAAACCACATGACTTCGTTGGGACTTATTATCAATGAGCCTCCTTCTAAATATATCTTTCATTAGTTCCGGAATGTACTTGAAGTTTTTTTTTGGCATGACTGGGACACATGTCCATCTACCTGCAGATTTTGAATAATTTCTTGTGAAACTGCAAGAGAAGATGAAACAAAACATATCAGTTCATATTTCTGTACTTGCAGGCTTTAATAAAGGAAAGTGATGTGTTGATAGTACAGTATGTAACTTACACAGGTTCCCCATCTCTTTCTGCTTGTCGTCTTCCTTTGTGGTGTTGGTAGTCTATACCAGCTAACAAATTTCTAGCCTTATACGAAGGAGGGCTGAAAAAAAAATGTATGATTTGAAACATTACATGATTTCATACATGATCATTACATGATTTCAATGTGATTTCATAATAAATGTGTAGCAATGAAAATCTTGAACACCATACTTACCCATAGGCAAACCGCTTGGCAGCATAAACTAGCACGTGACTCTGGAAATTTTCTAATGCTGATGTGTGTCTGAAAGAGATATGAAGGAATATTCCATAATTTAAGGATAAATTTCCACTGCAACTAGCCTGAAAGTACTTCATACTTCTAGCTGCTCATCATTGATTACTTCACCACGTGGCAGGGCATGTGCAAGATATCTACCAATATCCTAATAAAAGGGTAACATAGATTCATGTCAAGCACAATCTCTCTCAGTGCTGCATGTGCAGGAGAGTCTGGTTGAAGGTCCTTCTGACTACCTGGTTAAGGTCCATGTTGGCAACATGCTGGACTAACTCCATCACCTAGAGCCCATTCATGATCTCCAACAACGTGGTGAAGAATTACTCTCCAGTTTGCCTTAAAAGGAAAGAAGAGATCATGACATGACAAGGATAAAAGTGAAATAGAAAGTATAGCAGAATTCCATCACAAGTGAGAGAAGTATTTATACTGTCTGCCTAACTTAGTTAAAATGATTATTACACCGAAGTGCATGTTTTGAATGTAATGTTATTAAGTCAAAAAAACATATTTAACTTACAAAAAATTTGTCTGCACTTCCATCTGCATGCTGTGAGCAGTACCAAAAGTGTCTTGTTATATCACTTATCCATGGCATGAGTGGCCTGTTCCTTGCCTTTTTTGCTGCCTAAAGAGAAAACAGGTAACAACAGGATGTGTTTAAGGTACATTATTTTTAGATCAATAGAGAAAAAATAATAATTGTAACATATGAAACACAAGGCAATCGAACTTACCTCACTCAATTTCTTGCCAATATTCTTTGCCCCATGCCAAACGTCAAACGAATGAGCGGTTCCTTCAAGACCCTCTGTACGGTAGACAGAAAAGAAAAACGTCAAATATACCATGTGGGTGACAATGGAATCTGTGTCTTGGTAACTCAGTATGATCCAAAAATTTCAAAATCTGCAAATGAACATTATTCTAAATGAAAGCTTACAAAGCAATATAATTTTTCCTTTAGTTTAGTACAACCAGTCATAAGAAAAGCATATGTGAAAATACACACACATGAAAAATATTGTGCCGTCAACAAGCCTACAAAAGTACATCAAATTAGAATTGCTTACTTAGGTAAGATTTCATTTGTGGGTGAGCATCTGTCACTACTTCCTGAACCTTTACATCACTCTTCTCTAATGTCTCCAGTGCTCGTAAGAAAGCAATTTTGTCCATGTTGGTCGACTTTAATTCAGCCTCCCTCTTGTCGACAACCTGAATGTCCAGTATATCGCAAGTGTCGTAGTCCATTATACTGTAGGTGCAATATTGTGCACAGTGTCCAGGACTGTCGTTCCTTCCGTCACCTGTTGAAGAAGTACCACATAATCATGAACACATATCTAAACAGTAAAATTATGTACATCATGAAAAAATTGCCATTACATATGCCCCTGACATGCAGGGCTGTACAAGAGTAATTACACAACTTACCAGCTATAACTACTGTTTTCCCTTTCCTTGCAAATAATAGCTCAGTCTGTAGCTGCTTCCAGTGTGCCTCAATTGCAGGAAAGGTGTAAGTCCTCTGGCTATAACTGTGGAGAGCAGAGTGACACATACTAAGGTTCATAAACCTAAACATCATTTTGATTTTGGCGTAGTTATTGCCAGACAGTATAACTGCAGCTGAGACTGCTATGTCCCCCGCATTATTCCCTTTAAGCTTTGGCTGAGAATGCCATATCTTGCTTACATGTCCATGAGCACAAATCTGGAAAAGAGACAAAAGAAGTAGTAATCAAGTTAAAACTAAATATATAAAAGCAAATAAGCATCTAACCACCAAGGGCTACATTGTACCAAGTTTGTTTTGAAGGTCAAGCAACTGTACCTGCTTAAGATATCATGTTCACAAGGTTTAGGGACTCTGACCTCTGTTGCCCTTTGATCTCCATGAAAAACAAAAGGGATCATCTACTGACCAGGCACTAAAAGACATACCAAGTGAAGTTTAAGCAAGTCAGTTTTATGATACAGTATTAACAGAGTTGTCTAATTTTGACCTTAAATGACCTTTGACATCCATGAAACTTATTAAGGATCACCTACTCACCAAGGGCTACACATATACCAAGTTCAAGTAATGTTTACTTTTTTAGTTATCTTATCTATAAGCAGGTGTCACCTCCAAGACAAAGATACCATGGGCCTTTGGTGAGAAATAATTTAAATTGAGGGATAATTTAAATATAGTAGCCAAATCTGGACTGACAAAATGCCAAATAGAAACTGAAACGAACCCATTTCACACCAACAGCAGTTCCGACAAATTTTGTGACCTCTTGCGGAGGAGACTGGCAAGATTCTCTAACACAAGACTTAGGTCTGCAATCCTTTAGTAGTTGCAAAAGGGACTCCTTGTATGTAATGAAGAGAGTATCGTCTGCACATGCCTCAGAACCTGTCCCATCATCTGCATCCTCATCTTCAGACTGATCAGTCTCTGCAAAGGAAAGAATGGTGTCCAGATCCAAATCTGCTGGTTGTTCTGGATGACTGTAAGAGAAAAATTGACATGTGCATTTAATAAAGGCATTAATTAAGTCCTGATTCACATAGCTCTTTTATTCCAACAAAAAGGAGCGAATATATATATAAGATTTGAGGCTGAAGTCAAGAAGAAGACATACCTAACGTTGAGATCAACACTCATGTCAGAGGAGTAGGCATGTTCTTCACCAGAATCCCAGTCAGGGTCAGAGTCCATGTCAAAAGAGCCTGGGGTATCATGTGGAATGATGTAGTCCCCAACATCAGTGTAGTCAAAACTAAAACTGAAAAAAAAAAATAATAATTTCAATTCTCTGACACATATTGGAATCATCTAAGGTAACGTTTTTATATCCATATATTTTTTGGGTGTAAAAGTCACTGTCTTACTGTGAAAAGCTTGACCCAGGGCTAAGACATTTGCATCTGAAAGCATTTGAAACTGTTTTGTTACACAAGCAAGGTATGTAAAAGCAATGAATGTAAATGTCAACATCTGTCGTAATGAGTGACCAAAATACAAAACCAGGGGCACCAGGTTATTGAAAAAGGATTACATGGACCTGAAAATTTGAAATGTGGGAGCCTGAACCACACCGCCTTCGGGTACAACTTGACAAGGCTTAGGTACTTGATTGCAACACCATATTAACTGCATATGTTCAAGAAAGGTTTTTGCTTTTTTGATAACTATCCAAACATGCATACTTAAGTTGGTCAGTGGATGATGTTTCTCCAGAAAAAAATGGTGTTGTAGCTGGCAGTGCATCTTCACTTGAAGCAGACATACTTGTCACAGGTGTTGATGTCATCAGGCCTATGTCTGGTGTTTGGCAAGGAGAGTCAACTCTGAAAGTAAAAATTGATGTACACATAAAAATGCAGCGAAAGCAATATATTGCAGTATATGAATAATACTGGATGACTTTACATATTAAAACATCTACAATAACTCAGAGACACATTAGAGAATTCAAAGAAAAGTCTGGCAAAATCAAGCACCACAATAAATCAATGTAACTGGAGTGTAATTTTTACATCATAAAATTCGATTTCCTTGTTATCATTTATTGTTGGATTCATTCTGCTTTTGTGTGACATATTAGAACTATACAAGCAAGTGCACAAGGCACAAGTGCACTTGTGCACAAGTGCACTTATCACAATATCTAAAACATGTATCTATGAAGAGATTTCTTCAGCAAGCTATTAATACAGATATAATACAGATATTTGTGAGTTAGTGGCTTTGTTGTTTTATCTTACCGCTCCAATTGCTGATTAGTTGTAGATATCACTGTTGAAGCCGCTGCGAGGGACGATGTATAACTGGAACAAAGATACTAAGATATGTGATTTGTTGAATAACTTGGAATATACAGTCAGCTTAATGGGACACTGCTTCGTTCTTCTATGGTAAATTCTATTACAGCATCTGGTCATGCTTTCTCAAAACATTTCAAATAAATCTTAAAGCACTATTACAACTTTCACAAGCTTGAAATTAACCAGGCTTATTAAACAAATGGGGAAAAGGGTTGAAAGCAACAATGAATGGCCACAACATCCTGTCTAGAGCTGACAATGATGGCAAGACTGTAAACATAGTGTAACAATCCCAAACCACATAAACAGAGACTCAACCTCTTGAATGATGTCCTTGACCACAAGAGTTACTGTGCATTCATTATGCAATGCTGCTTATGAACAGGGTGGTTTCATGAATAAAGACCTTTATTGTTACACTTCCCATCTCTTTGTTCTTGTGATGATTCCCTATGTTGATATTCACGGTTTGGAGTCAATAACCAAACACTTGTACTGTACAAGCATATACTATGGAGATCATTCACTAATCTTGTGCAGCAAAACACAATTTTCATAGCACTTGAAATGGAATTTGTTACCAATACAGGCAATCGCATTACATTGTTCTGTGGCTGCATTCAGGTAAAGTTAACTGAAGGTCTTCACGTGAGGATTATGAGTACAAAATTCGTAGTTGCAGGTGAGAGTGATATATAATTTTGGCTATGATATTCTCACCCCTAGCTTAGATCAATAAGAGGATAAAGACTTGTAGCCTAGCCCAAAGTACACCTGCTTTTGTCAACTTCCTAGCATGCAAAAACATGGTCACCATGCATAGGCTATGTTCATTTACGAAACAGAAAGGTACCTAGTCTATACCAGGACACTTCTTCTTCTTTGACTTTTTTTATTTTTCCTTGTTTCTGAAGAGAATATCATTCAAAATTTTTGGTAGAAATTCATTCCGTTAAAAAGGTCGAGCGTGCGTATAAACGTTCAAGCATAAACGGTCGTAACAGCAAGTACTATACCTAAACTGCTCTGTTCACGGTCTAAAGTCGGGTTAGGCAGCCGTAGCCTAGGCCAAAGGCTTAGGTCTAGTAACGAAGTTGTATGAGTACACCGGCAGATTGATTTTCTTTTCTTGTTTCAACAATCAAGAATTTGCAGCTATGCCTTAGATACAAAGAATTCTAGAACTTTTATGTCCTAGCAAGGAAGAGATTACTCACCTGTCTAGCAAAAGTCGAGCGACCTCCGTGTCGTTCTTCAGCCCCAACTTCTCCTTCAGTTCGGTCCATCTTTCTACTTGATTCCCTAGGTGAATACGTTTGGCTTCATACCTTCGCTTCTGAGTCTTCCGCCACTTTCTCTTTTCGGGTGAAGTAAGGTTCTTGAAACTCGTGTATTTTCCTTTTGCGCGCTTCTCTAAGTTCGCTTCCATGATAGAATAAGTTTTCACTTTGCTGGAGTCGAAAGCAACCCAGTATATCAATACGTACTACAATGCAATGCTTTAGTTTGTACAGTGTATGTCCAGGGAGTTGGTATGTCTGTGATACCCACGCACACGCAACTTTTTCGGATTGTTGTCAATAAATCTATTTTAAGCAACGGCTCATGAATAAACATACTATTCACTGATTGGTGCAATTCAAACTAGTGGATTTGGAGAAATGAAAACTTTGTCCAGGATCATAAAAGACATGGCCCTAGCTGTGCCACCTTCCACCACTTCAACAAATGTAAAAACAAAGGCAAAGAAGTCGCTTTGCCTTGAGATTATTGGTTCCGATGCCCTATGCAGTCTAGTCGGCGTGTGTGTGTATGTGTGTATGTGTTTGACACATGACCTTGTTACGACGATAACTCAAGAACAAAATGGTGGATTGCTACCATACTTTGTATATATAATCCCCATAGTGAGTAAATGATCCCTATTGTTTTGGGTTTTTGGTATGCATCCTATGAATATTAATGAGTGGGCGGGGCATAATGTCAAATCTTTAAAATATCAATATCTTTGTAACCATATGTCCGATTAGCTTCATACTTGGTATGGTTATGTTAGTATATGGTAGGAACAAAATTATATCAACAGCAAATTTCATATCATTAGTATTCATGAGTGAGCGGGGCTTAATACTTAGTCACTCAAAATAGCTTGTTACCACGATAACTCAATAAAAAAATGTTTGATTGCTACCATACTTGGTATATCTAATCCCCATAGTGAGAAGACGATCCCTATTGTTTTTGCTATGTGTCCTATGAATATTAATGAGTGAGCAGAGCTTAACTCATTAATATATTCACAAAATCATGTCTGTATATAGACCCCAATATCGGAACCATAAAACGTTTTCGTTCTCTGGTATCTCTCTGGTATATATTTATGTGCTCCAGAAAACTTGGAGGGGGGGGGGAGGAGGGGGTAAAAAAACAAAAGATCCATACACCTAATCTTGGGAAGCACCAATTATCTTATCTGCTCCAACACGATTGTACAGTATGTTGCATCATATGTTTTTCTTGTTGTTAGGGTTTGAGTGTGGGGGGCATGAGTTATACACAACACTTATATTTTATATTAAGCATCAAGAATGTTGTCAGCAGGTGTGAGAACTATCTTGCATACATTACGAACAATTTTATATCTCTTCTGTACAGTTCAACACTTCACCTTCTATTTCTTACCATTTCTTTTAATATTAACTATACTTTATCCATTTCTTTATTAACTATACTTTATCAACTATTTTTCAAACTATTGTACAGTCCCATGAGATTTGAGTTTTGTTGGGTTTCCGTCTGAAAAATTGTGATGGAATTATACATAAAACACTTTCAGATCCACCTTGTGTGGAGAGAGCTATATTAAGTTCCAAAATTGTCACTTAACCATATAAAATGGACAAAGTAAACTGTTCACCATCATATTACAAATATTTAGCGATTACTACAATCTCGATACAAAGAAAGGGTGGGAGTGGAACTAGGAACTTGTAGACAAAACACTTTTATATGAAGGTCTTAAAAGTTAAAGCTATATTTAGAGTCACTTAGTTTCATAAATTTATCTATGACATGAACAATGTAGCATCGGATGCAATAACATATTACGTTATATATGTCAAGTTTTATCATTACTTCCTTTATATATAACATATCTTCTATTTTGTAACATTATTGCCACCTTGACTTGTTCCAATAAAATATATTTTGGGCTGAAACAACTAAATCCATAGTCTCCGCATATCATTTTTGGTTCCTTGCTTTTATAGCAAAAGGAACCTATGCATTCAACTTGGTGTGTGTGTGTCTGTGTGCGGACGTGTTTTGCAGCAAGTCCAATGACTTGAACAAAGGAATTGTAAGTCCTCGGAAGACAAATTCAATAGGAAGAAAAGGTCCTCGGACGTTCGAAAAATGGTTAGGGTATCGTCAGGTTAGGGCGCCGACACAAAAATGACAAAGGAGTCCTCGGACATATTGTGCTCTTTACGTGACCTGCCATGCGGGATCCAAAACGTCAAACGGCACTACCGAATCATCCCATTCTGATAAACGAAACTCAGGTCAAGCGAGCCAAAAAAATTAATATGCCCACCGAGCTGCAGAGACAAACCCCCAACCACCCACTGAAACATTCCAAAATCCAGAAAAGGACGACCAGCACGCAGCGAAACGAAACACCCCTCCCCAGCACACCACCGTCGAAAAAAGGCTGCCCCAGATAAACGGCGAAAATCGCCTTCAACATGAAGGCGAATGTCACACTTCACCGCCTCCTCAGACATATTGTATAACCCACCTGTGTCATTGTCATTTACCCATATTCAAGGAACCACAGTGCCCATTGGGCTGTTGTTAATTTCTGGATTCTCCACATGGCAACATTTATGAGAGAGAACATGATTCGTTGGATACCAACAGACACCATTTCAAGGATACGCCAAAAGACCTTTGCCTCATGCTATCCGAAAGCAACCTGCATTATTGACTGCACAGAGGTGTTTGTTGAAAGACCTAAAAACTTAAAAAAACGCACCCAGACTTACTCCAACTATAAAAGCCATAATACGTATAAAGCCCTGTACTGCATTGCACCAAATGGAGCCGTCACCTATGTTATTTGGAGACCGGGCCAGTGACGTTTTTATATCGCAAAACTCTGGATTCTGTAATCACCTTCTACCAGGTGATGAAGTCCTGGCAGACCGCGGTTTCACCATCAAGAACATTTTGCCAATGGGTGTAAAGCTGGCTATTCCTGCTTTTACAAAACGGAAAAAAGACAGGATACTGCCAGAAGAAGATGTGACTTCGACGAGGAGAATTGCATACGTGAGAAGTCATGTCGAAAGAGCCATCAGGCGTTTAAAGTGTTTTAAGATATTGGCTTATAAAATACCAGGAAGGGTGCAGAATGTTGACGACATTTGGACTGTATGCGCAGGACTCTGCAATATGCAGCCTCAGTTAATTGACGAGAACGAGGACGTGGATAGAGACGACGATACATGTACTGACCTGAGCGACACTGAAGAAGGGGATGCTGATGGAGTAGAAGAGGATGCCAGATACATGTATGATCAAGCGGAAGTAGACTTTTGATTTTAAGAACTCATTAAGTGCTTGAAGTGAATTGGGTCTTTGAGTTTTTAATTTCACCTATATATACATTTGTGTGGAATTTGAATACTGTACATGAAATACAAGTAACAGTAAAAATTGTTCTAGAATGTTATGCAATCCATGAAACATAATATTGGTCTCTGAACAGTTTGTGTAACTCAGGGGCTTAAAATGTCATACTCAAAATGATGTAAATAAGGCCTAAGAAAACATTTTTGTTTCTGGTAACATCTTTCTTTATTTTCTAACCCACCAACCCCCTTAAAAGGGCTGCTAACAGAAAATAAAAAACCTACACAGAAGCAAAAATGTTTCGTTTGCCCTAACTGAACGTCTTCATAGTCCAATTGATGGGACCCATGCTTTTATACCTTGATACTATTATACTAACCAAATCAAAATATCAATGAAGTCCTATAAACGCAACTAGGTAAGTGAGGGATACAAGGTGTTGAAAAGTTTATAGGTGCGAATGAAACAAATGACTTTTCATATTTCAGTGTTGAGCACTCTTCTTTTAAGGAGGGACGTAACTACTTGCTAGGACTTCATAAATGTTTTGGTTTATTCTCTTATTGATGCATTGGGGAAAAATACAAGCTACTGAAACTTACATCTGAACCAAAATGTTGTGCAATTATTTGTTTTTTTAATGGATTTATTTTGTAAAAAAATTAGTCTAGACATTTTCATCCCAATTTTCATAACACATGCTTATTTTAGTGTGCCCTAGCATTGTCATTCCAAAAGCAAGTTCATACATCACTTGAATACCAGGAATGAGGTCTCCTGGGGCTCATAAATGCTTATTAGAATGAAACCAGTAACAACTGTCAAACAATGTACAGTTTCGAGACAATTCCTTTTTACTTCGTCCATCCAGATGTACCTAGTATTCGGCGAAATCACAGGACGAAGCACGACAACAAACACACTCAATGTCGGGCTTCGCCCTCTACTCGATGTCCTATCTTTACTTCAAGGACCTTTGATATTCTAAATTAAAATTTATGTTGACTGTTTATATTTTAGTAAACCATTTGAACCTGCAAAAATAAATTGTTATATTGTGTACATACATGTAGCTAGAGTGGATCTTGTGAACAAAAAAATTCAGATAGCATTTGGTTCTT
>KN887344.1:6136-20160 GCA_000934455.1 Apostichopus parvimensis | reverse complement strand
GAGACGAAACAGGCCACTGATCTCATTGACTCGAGTGGCCCTTCCACCCTACCCGCAGCCGCTTCTGCTATACCAGACACACTGCTCGCTAGTGGACCTCCTGTTCCTGACAGGGAGGTCCACTCGAGCAAGGTTCACGAGGAGCTAAGAACTCTGCTACCTCGTAGGAAAAGGGGGAACACTGCCAGGGGCCTGAAAAGACCCATATTGAGAAAACTTCGCAGGTAATGCGCAAGCCTGTCGTCTACTATCGGGACGGCGTACCCCGGATGAATATTGGAGTGAGTTACTTGTTACTTGTTACTGGTTTGTAGAGCTTTGTTGTTTTGGTTCCTGTCCATTTCACGTTACTTTGAACGCTGCATTGTATACGTTTGTGGGTTGGTGAGAGGTTTCTGTTTGTGGGTTTTCGGTCGGGTTATGGTGGTTGTTTAACAGACTGGGTTTGTTTTTGGTTTTGTTGACCTTTGGTCCGTGTCCGTTTTCTTTGCACGTAAAAAGCACGAGGAACACAACGTATGTTCACGACATTGCTTAACGGACACACTCTACGAGGGAAGTCAGCCTACACTAGCCTTACTTTGTACAACGGATGCCGGAACCCATGGAATCAACCCAGCATGCAGTTCGCGTTTGAACATTCGCGCAACTAGTACGTAGCATACTACAGCTCTAAACATCAGAACTGAACATTTTCACAATCTAAGCCTCGGCTCTACCCGATGTTAACGGCGAAAGAATCTGCAGTTATTACGAGATGTAGGCCTACCTGCTACTACTACTACTACTACTAGCCGAGGGACTTGAATCATCGTTTGCAGTACCAGTTCTTAGTTAAGGGTGAGTGAAATCATGCCAATTTTTATCCCAATACCCCCTATTTGAGATCAGAGTGTACCGATAAGTTATTTTAATCGTGTCCATGTATTGCATATTGTTATTTGTATTACGGTCGATAGTGTGTTGAAATAAGTATAGGCTCATGTCGTATAGTCGTAACTAGCCTACTTGCATTCGGCATAATGTCCGTCAGTGAACAGGAAACTTCGACTTCTGTTATGCAGAAACATAGGCCCACTGATTTTTTTGCCATCACGATTTCATGGCGATGTAATTGATGCAGATTTAGCTCAAGCTAATTTTTGGGGATTTGAAGATTATTTAGAGTTGCATAAATTGCCGTCCCAAACCCCCCCTGTAGCGGAAGAATTTACAGAAATATGTCGCATATTTAAGCGAACACTTAAAGGCCAAGCCAGACTCTGGATTGAAAACAAAATTTTTTAAAGTATTGCTGATCTTCGCAAGCAATTCCTTGCTCGTTTCAGTCCATGGACTTCTTCTTATGCAAAATCACAGGCATTTCATGCATTGAGCTATACGCCAAGTGATACAGCTCAAGCTCATTTGGCCAAAATTTCCAAATCTGCAGCACCATTAAATTATGGCGAGGATCGAATTAGAGATAAATTCATCTCGACCCTGCCTTTGCAATGCCGCTCAGCAGTGTTAATGTCTGCATCACCACATGCAACAATTGAGGAATTGGTCTTAAAAGTACAATGTTATTTTGACTTACAAATACAAAGTCAACCCCCAGTTTCTTCTGAACCATTTATGGCAATGCAAGACAAAGCGTCTTCTGTTCAGGCTTCTAATATTTCTGCATCTTCTGAGATACACGAGTTATGTAACAAAATTCCGGAATTAGAAACTAAGTTTGATCAGTCACGTATGTCAAGATCACAAGACAATCCAAAAGATATGAGGCAAAGATATAGTTCTCGTGATTCTCGTGGTCCTAGGGCAGGTCGGAATTATAATAGGAGAAGGTTACCATATTTTAATCCTTCAATTACATGTTATTAATGTCAAAATCGAGGTCATTTTGCACTATACTGTCAAATTCGCCTAAGCCATAAAATGGAGGGAGGCTAATGTAAACAAAGTACCAACACAGAATTTTCATTAGGGAGCACTTTTGATAGCACTCATCATACAGTGACTCCAGACAATGTACCAAGTAAAGGAAGATCAAAACGTAAAGCAAATAGTATTACGAAGAATAGTAATATTCCTGATTGTAGATATACAGGGAACGACCGTTGCGTGGATATTCAACTGGACAGACTTAATTTTGTAAGAGGTACTTTACATGATGGTAAAGGAATTTCATTGTTGTTTGATAGTGGAGCGACACGCTCTATCATTTCTTATTCTACAGTGCAAAATTGAAAGTATTTATCCTCAATACAACCAGTCTCAGTTGATGTAGTAAACCTAAAGTTGGGTAATGGTCAGTTTATTCATGCGTATAGCACGATAACATTTCAGGTCAAAATTCAGGGTCATGAATTTCAGCTTTCTGCTTTAATCGCTGCAAACCTGACAGGTATTGACTTAATATTAGGTAGTCAAACTCTGAAGGAATTGAATGGATCTTTGGACTTTACCACAAACTGTTTTAGAATTAAACAAGCAAAAGTTTTCCTTAGGCCTGTGCAGTGATTTCTTATTTACCCAGGTCAGCAAAGGTACATTACTGTACAGGGACGTCTTCCACTATATGCACGAAATGCAGATGTGCTTATTAAACCGTTTTCTCTTATATCTCGTATGTGTCCTTCACGACTGTTAGTGAAAATGCATAAAGGTAGAACAAAGATTCTACTAAGGAACATGGGTAATCGAAAATTTTGTCTGCATCCTTCTCGCACAGTGGCTCATTTAAATTTAGCAGATATCATTACGGTCACAGAAGACATACCTACTGACTCCCTACATTTTCTCAATGTCATGAGAGTCATCGAAAAACCGTCTCTTTTTCGAACCAGTTCTAACGAGAATCGTGATGCAATTACACGATATAATTTACATCGATATCCACATTTAACAGCTGATGATCCCCTGGTTTCCAAATCCGAACAGGAAATCATGAGAGATAACATTCATTTGGAAAAAAAGTATTCTAAATGCTTCAGAAACAGAAAGCATTTATGAATTTATAGACTCACATAGAGATGCATTTTCTCTTTATGGTGAATTATCTCACTGTCCAAATTATGAGGCTGATATTACTCTTACTAATGATGAGTCATTGTCGCCAGTGAGCTTGACAAATTAGTGCGATTAGGAATCTTAGCGGTAGGATATCAGTCTTATACCTCACCGGTTTTCCTCATTCCAAAGAAGGGAACAAAAGACAAACGGGTTGTGACAGATTTTCGCTACTTGGACAGTACAATAAAACGTCTCAATCACCCATTTCCATTACTGAATGAGACTATCCGTACCATATGGTACTCTGGAGCCAAAATTGTGGGTGTTCTTGATTTAAAGTCTGCATTCTTCTGTCTGCCACTCAGTGTTCATGCGCAACAATATACAGGTATTGCTTCATTTCATGGAGGAAAGCATTATTATTATAAACGCTTACCACAGGGATTGAATTTATCTCCAGCAATCTTTCAGTCACAAATTAATGATATTTTGGCAACGATCCCAAATTCAAATAAGTTCTGTATTGCTCATCATGACGATATTATTGTGTACAGTGCAGACAAACAATCTCACCAACACCACCTAGAGGCAATTTTTAAGGTTTTAATGGACAACGGATTGAAAATCTCTCCGAAAAAGTGTAGCATTTTTCAAAATTCAGTCCGATATATGGGACATTTGCTCTCAATAACCCCAGAAGGTGAGGCCTGTATCCAACCTTTACATGACAGATGTGCAGCGATCAGGAACACACGGAAACCACACAATGTTAAGTCAGTAAGACGATTTGTAGGTGCGGTTAATTATGTGGCTTCATTTTCCCCAAATATTCAAGCACTATTGAGACCATTACATCATTTGAGTCGTAAGAGAAAGGTATTTAAATGGACAGAGGAACATCAGAGTGCATTTCCAAAAATTAAAGAGTTGTTGTGTAATCCACCTATATTGCAAATGCCACAGAAATATCGTCGTTTTGTATTATATAGCGACACATCACGAGTAGCAACAGGATCATACACGACACAAAGAGTTAAAGGCAAAGAGAATATTATTGCATATTACTCTAAGATATTACCACCAGCATGTCAGAGGTATAGTGTCATTGAATTAGAAATGATGGGTCTATTTATTAATATGACAGCATTCAAACATTTATTGCAAAATGTAGAATTTTAGGCATATGTTGATCACTCGGCCACTTATTGAATTGTTTAAATCAAAACAAGAACCAGCAACTTCACGCTTACGTAAGCTTCTGTTCAAATTGTCAGAATATACATTCCAGGTTGGTTACAAAAAGGGCTCAGAATTGGTTTTGGCAGATTATTTGTCTAGAGCACCACAGGAATTCCACTCTGAAATAGATCAGGTTGCTCAAGAGGTCAGTTTTTATGAGGATTTTTCAACTCCACCTAAGGAGACATTTAATCCAATCATGACAAGGTGAAAGGCAAGGTCAATGGGAGTCAAAGTTCCAGATTTATTTCCAAATAAAGTCACCAAGGAGTCCAAGCAGGATTCCTCAGCCAAAGAATCAACAAATAGAGTTAAAAGGACATCCGGTCCTAAGGCAACACATTCTAATGATCATGTTACGCAGAGACCACAATCTGAGTCACAAAAGAGTACTACACCAGTTATTTCTACTCTTACTATGTCTAGTGCAAGTCGACAAACATATAGCCCTGACATATTAGTTGTGCCAAATTTTACAAGTGTTTCTCAACCTTCAGAGCCAAGATTAGTGGATCAGAGTGGACATAGGGTGCAAGAGGTAGTCAGAGAACCACCTCCAGAATTATTTGCTCAGCCAAAGCCAGTCATAACAAATATTGATCATTTGGTTACAGGGCACATTCCAAAACAAAAGGAATTGAATAAAGTCATGAAGGCAATTCAAGGAAAGCTGATGAAAAACTATGTTGGCAATAGAGAACACCGCTGTCGGTCCTGGGCGATGCTCCCATCTTGGATAAACAGCATTGGCAACAGCGGGTCTCGTGTAACTTGTGGATTCTGAGCAGGTGGGCTCCTCCCAGCTGAAAAAAAGTAATTTGGTTCAATAGGAGGCTGGGAGGGGACAGCGTGTGACTAGGCATAGCCCAATGCCAAGTCCGCAAATTGCAATTCGTGATCAGGCTAGCTCTGAGCTTAGCAAGAGGTCCTCCGTCTATGCTTTTATCGTTCACTGTGTGGAGAGTAATTGCATATGTCCCTTCAGCTGCACCACTGTGACTCCAGAGGGCTGCCATATTTGGGTTTATATGTTCACATTCAGACACAGGCCTAGTCCTTGAACTGGACTGTGGATGTTACGGTACACCTTCACATAACAGTCCTACATGTAGTTCAGGTCTATGCAATTTTGGCAAACTTAGTGTTGCCCCTCAATATTTCACCCTCCCCCACTTGCTCCCCAAAATTCATTATAGGCCTAGCCTATTCTGGAATTGTAGTACCCACTGGCACTGTGTCCATTGGCATTGTGTAGCCGACACACTGATCACTCAAGCTTTGGATTATTTAGGGGTATAGCCAAGTAAAGGGACCGAAGTTACTTCCCTGTAGCTAGAATTTGTACACATTTCCCGTACATTAGGATAAGCCTAAGCTGAACGAAAATCAATACCCCCTAAGAGTAACAAGGCCCTATATCAAATTTCGTTAGGCTTAGCCTAAATTCTATGGAATTTGTTTACAAATCCCCACTCACAGTATGCTAGGGCGCTAGGCTATCTCAACGTCAACAGTGAGTCGAACTCTAAATACTTTCATAAATTAATTCACCATGAGGAAATGATTACTGATTAGCCTAGTAACTTTGGGGAGACTATCATGCAGGGGAATTTGCCATCTTTCGATAATGATTGAAATGAACAATAATTACCTTTTGACGATAAAGTCATCGTCAGATGAGGAGGCCTACCCGCTATAAACAACACAACCCACGCACAGTACTCTAGCACTGCGGATATCCATGGGCCTAGCCTATAGTCTATAGTTCATCCACTGACGAATGAAGAAAATTTACCTATGACAAGTTGATTACAGTAACACTTACGAACTATAGAGCCTGATTTTGTGAGGGAGGTCAGCAGCGTCGTGTACATGTCCACACGGTTGAGGTACTTGTAACAGTGACTTTCTTGGACTTGCCTCCATATCCTGACCATAGTGTTGCCAAGCGACCGGTCCAGCATCATCCACACAACGTTGTTGTCGACACCACGCCTGCGAAACAATTAATGAAAAGGAGGGGTTTATTAATTTCTGATGGGCAGGCACATCTTCGAGAACAGTTTCAGAACTTGTCTGTATTTGATTGCCTGGTAATCGCATCTGCAACTGGGCTGTCAGGGTCCCACTTCTGAGCTTGGACTTGGGCATCTGGAAAGAAAATGTTCAGATATTAGAGATCATTCTCAAGCTAATTGACGAGGATGCCTCCCGGTGACAGGGCAGGACACTGTGGGGTGAGTAAATAGACATGGGATCAGTGTGATCAACTGATTCAGTGATGTGGTATTCAGCACTCTTGGAACTCAATTATCAATCAAAGCCAACAAAATCCATTATACATTATGCAAAATTGAACGTAATCCGGTTAATGGAATCACATCCATGTTTGCTTCCAGTGTACACACAGAACTCTCCCCTGAGGTTGGAAAGCTTTGAAAAATAGTAACCTTATCACTCACATCCGTGTCAGTATTGCCGGGAACTGGCCCCGATGAGCTGGGGTTAGTTGAGCCATGATAGAGGGGTCCCAGGATAGGAAACGGCCGAGGTGTTGAGCCGAAGATTCCTCAGAAGCTTTCCTGCAAGCTGTGCATGCCAGCACCTCTGTCAGCATGTAGTACCAGTCAGATACATCACATATGTATCTGACTGTTCGAATAGCCGCAGCGGTAAAGGTGGGTATCATGATCATCCCGAGCAGGGCAGTTCTCCCGGGGGCATTTCAGGCTGTAGCGCCAAACACCGACGGGACGCCAGAAGAATACCTTGCTGCGGAAGAAGGAACCGACAGAGGGAGGACCCCTAAGAACCATGCCTGGACATTCCGGAGGATAGAACCACATGCGGTCACTCTTCAGCACCTTCCTCTGTCGTAGCTGGCCATGAGTGTCCTTGTAGTTAAGGGTCTTGAAGAGCCCACTCTCCGGATCCTCCTTCAGCCAGTGAATATCTGATTCAAGAATGCAGTTGGCGCCAGTACCCCACGAGTTATGCCACCCTTCGTAGCTGACCTGCAAAGAAAATATGTGACAAGAATTAACTTTATTACAATTATTCATTGATATGACAACAGGACAAAATCCCTTGATGGATATTGAAAATGTCAGGGAAGGAACTGACCGAGTACTCTTTCAGGGCAATTCGCTGACTTACACATTCTTCTGAAATACCATCAATTTCCCTCCACTGGGAGTGTTGCATGTTCATTAAGGAAAAATGACCATAGTAAGATATCCGGCAGATGAATCAGTGGTGGTTGTGCTGAGGTTTCTCACAGCTCTATGACCTGTTACTTGGATAATGGACTGTTATGCCTATGTCGAAATTCAATTACCTTGGTTTCCTATGGGCGTGGTGTCCCGGAGGAGTGGCTTGTCTTCTGTGAGGGCTGCGTTGACGGGGTCCTCTTTGGGGGAAGAAATAGGTAGAGCTCCTGCTTCTCCAGAGGCCGGTCTCTGCAACTGAAAAAAGAATTGTTCACTTTGAGTATCTCGGAGAAATTTAAAGCAAATCATTCTTGGAGACTCCCCCAGTTTGTATGAAGGCCGACGGCTTGGTCCATGCCTAGAGGAATGGAATTAACTATACTTTTCAAAATTATCAGTTGTTGCAATTGTGGATTACTAGAGTGCATCAACCACTCCTGTGTGAAGCTGCGAGCACAACAGCAGTGGACACTCTAACCTCCAAATGTTCCCTATGACTGGGTAGAGTCCTCCAAGAATTCTCCAACGTAGACTGCTTGGATGCACTGATCATTAAAGTTCAACGGACTTACCTGTGTTTTTTCCTTTGAGAGCAGCTTCTTCAACTGCCCAGTCGATGGACCACTCCTCAGTGTAGATGCGGGCAGAGCAACAGGTCGAAGACTGCTTCTTCCTGAAGTGCCTAGTCAATAGACCACTCTTCGGTGAAGGAGCCGACAGGATACTGGGTGGACTACTGGTCATACCATGACTAGTGGACGGTCTCTGAAATAGGATAAATTCATACAAAATGTTATATGGAGGCACAGTGGTAAAGCCCTTAGTTCTCAATCTGAAGGCTGCATGTTTGAATCTTCTGTGGGCCACTGCAGTGTGCTGTAGAGCAAAGTTCTTTGCCAGCGCCAGTCTACCCAGAACTCTAGGGGCCTGTGGAGAACCTGAGCAAATATAATCAGTACTGGATTACCTGTGGCTACGTACTGTAGTGAAGTCAAATTTTGTTCTTTGCACCCTATGCATATTTTTGTGTTACGTAATAGGCTGTATGTAGCGTTAGTTTGTGCACATAGCTTTTGCACGTGTTTTTCAGTTCTGTACACGCTGTGATTATGGCTAGCAGCGTCTCTGCAGAGCTCCGGGGTTCGCCTCGTAAACCCCTTAGTATTTTGTTAATTTTATTGCTCTCGGGTCATAAATTGCCCAGAGACACTCATATCTTGAATATCTAGTGGTCAGTGAGGAGATGTGGAAATTCCTGTAATGGTTGCAGCTGGCATGGGTTGCCCTGGCTATTATTGAGGTGGTAAAAGTCCTCGTCTGTTGATAAACTTATTGTATTATTTCGAAGTGCAGATTATTTCACTATGTTCATTATACATTTTGTACAGTATTGCGGGTATTCATTCTTAATTGTATTCATGTTGTATTAATGTTACGTAGTATTAAGTATAGGTTTTCCCCGGGATAGGACAGATTTAATTAGGTAAATGCAGTAAGGTCTAAGAAGTTCATTTAGCAATTAATATTATCATGTATCATGATTTATTCATATGTATATTTTCATTTTACAGTTTGTAATAAATAGTCAGCCGTCGTTTCAACGCAAGAACACTCTTGCATCCTCATTTATAACTTGTGAGTTCGAAGCGAAGGACCCTAAATCTGGTAATTTCCCCCGCCTTCCGCGGTTCGCTTCAGTACTACTACCTCCCTCCTGATAAACTACAAAAATGACATGTTTGAATACCTTTGAGATGCCTTGCGAAGGTTGTTTTTTCTGGAACTGTCCTGTTGGTCTTCAAGGAGCTAGTAGGGTGCCAGATCGACTAGTGGTTGGTGTCTGGAATTGAATCGATATATACATATTGTCAGATATGGGTCACACAATTCATGTACATTGAAGAGCATCACAGTCACTCAGTTGACTTACAATTCCTTTGAAATGACCCACTATAGAATCCTCATTGTCAATTAGCCTATGATGAGAGAATGCCGCACCCGAATCAGCCTCCTGACAAACAAATTAACAGATGACAACTAAACGAATATAACTGTTGTTGTTCCACTGATGTACACTTGTGTGGTAGCTCCTTTACTGGGTGAGTCATCAGTGCATGAAGGGAGAAATAGAAAGAATACAAACTGATAGTCTAAACCAGGGGATTCCAGCCACAGTGGGATTCCACAGTACAGCGCAGTGTACATATTTTGCCAGGTTTTTGTGTGAAATCAGATGAACTTTCCTTCACTCTCTCACAATTCTAGGAGGGGAAATGAACTACTATACAGGGAGACTGGAACAGATAATGCAGGCAACTACTTCTCTTCACCAAGCCGACTACATTACCTGTGTGATTTCTTCGCCTTGTCGATGCTGTTTAGGCTTTTCTTGTGTCTTCGTGAACTGCTCATGCGATGTGGACCTCTCCGGAAGTGGTGGAACGATCCCCGCTGCACTGGATGCTTCAGTCTGGAAGATAGATCATGGAGAAGTTATAGGTAATCAGTCAGATACAGTTGCTCTGCTGGTTTGACATAAACCAAGGCAGCTCACATCACCTCAAAAGGGCTAAGCTGTCTGTCTGAAAGCCAAAATTAAATTATTGGTTAAATTGCAGCAGATGCCGTGGAGAAGCTAGACCCATCGATGGGAGGCCCAAGTGGAAGGTCAACACTCGAACATTGCAGATTTGTTTCGCTATCTTGGTGACAAAGTTGGTAGAGTGTGCAGTCGAGGAAGCTCAGCTGGTCTGGCCATGTACAACGTAGTGTTAGTTGAATCGGGAGGAGCACCGACTTGAAGATTGCTGGTACAGCACCTCGAGAAAGACGGAGGAATACCTGGTCTAGTGCCGTGCGTAAAGATCTTGAAGATCTTGGGAATTCTTGTAAAAAGGTGCACATCGGCCCACATCTCATTAGAGTTAAGTTTCACTATCAGAAGACAATAAGGAAAATACGTACCTCTTTTATCTTGTCTAGAATATACTTGCGGAATCTACGCATAGACTGACTTTTGATCTGTGTCTGGTCCATGCAGAGCCACTGCTGAACAGAGGTGAAAGCGTCTAGGGCAAGTTTGCGGTCGTGTGCTGTGCCTGCCTGTGGGTCGGATTGGAGAAGTTTGTGCTGGTGCTGTGCTGCCACATTTCTTTCAAGAAAAATGGCTTGAAAGGGCTGTACCCATACAACCAGATGTCCACGTTGATCTCCAGATGTGAAGAGACTTGAGGGAAGCACTGCACATACTTCTGGAGACTGTCCTTCATCCATGCATCATCCTTGTGTTTGCTGTGGGGAGCACCCTTCCTGCTTTCCTTGACATGTGCATCGACGAGGCTGCAAAAAAATGATGGCATGAAGACCTTTGACAAGACTAGTTCAAGCAATGAAAACGTTACATGACGAACTGGCCTGGATACCCTTTCTCATTTCATACATATTATTTTGTGGTTCAGACCGGCATGATTTTAATGGATGCCATCATTAAAATCCTCTACAAAAGTAATTCGGTCAAAAGTACACTACTCAATCATCTCTATTATTGGAGGGAAATGGTGGAGGGAATAAATTTTTGGGTTCTCTTCAATTCTGTTCTTCAATAAAAGGCCCCTGTGGGAGAGGGCTTGCAGCTCTTTTCACCCACGGAGGGCTCTTTTCAAATTCCGAGATGTCATGCAAAATGGAACCCAATGCTGTAAATAGCCCACGCTGTTCTCACTCACTGATAATGGAGTAGGCCTGCCGCCTAGGTAACGAGTGATATTCGTTACTTGCTCCAATATTTCATGTTTTATCATTCTAAAATAGTAGACTACCAAATAGCATTATCATACACAACGCATAACATTGGTTTTTATATTCGCTAGCGTATATTTTTCAGAAGGCGATTCCAAGAAAACTGGGGGCGAATCGCCTGTCGCCCCCGCTCATTCCAACCCAGGGCTTACAGCGTCTAAAGGGGAATTTGGAATGATCAACACTTACTATTTGACATAGCCAACATCATTCTGTACCAACCACTGGCCCAGGTACTGTTCCTCAGTCGGGGCTTTCGTGTATGAGTGACAGCGTCTTTTGGCTATAAGTATGGAGAATGAGAGGCAATTTAGCATACATGTATGGGCACAAGGCAGAAATTAGCACAATGCCAAGTCCGCAAATTGCAATTCGTGATCAGGCTAGCTCGGAGCTTAGCTTTGGATTATTTAGGGGGTATAGCCAAGTAAAGGGACCGAAGTAACTTCCCTGTAGGTAGAATTTGTACACATTTCCCGTACATTAGGATAAGCCAAGGCTGAACGAAAATCGGTACCCCCTAAGAGTAAGAAGGCCCTATATCAAATTTCGTTAGGCTTAGCCTAAATTATACGGAATTTGTGTACAAGTCCCCACTCACAGTATGCTAGGGCGCTAGGATTTCTCAACGTCAACAGTGAGTCGAACTCGAGATACTTTCAGAAATGAATTCACCATGAGCAATGATTACTGATTAGCCTAGTCACTTTGGGGTGACTATGATGCAGGGGAATTTGCCATCTTTCCGCTTGAAATGAACAATAATAACCTTTTGACGATAAAATCATCGTCAGATGAGTAGGCCTACCCGCTATAAACAAAAGCCTGGCGTCCGCTGTCGCTCGGCAACCAGCGGCTTGATCGAGACTCGCTCTTAGACGCAATCTGATTGGTCAAACTGTAGACACTGCAGACAAACTCTAGACTAACAGCTTATCACGGAAGAGCTCTCAAACGCAACTGTAGACACTCAAACGCAACTGTAGACTGTTAGCCAATCAAAAATATGTTCTCTGCAAACTGTAGACTCAACTCTAGACACATTGCACTACGGCTGGATTGACATCTGCCATCTGCTCTTTCCTGACATATATATTAAATTTCGCCATATCATTTGACACTTAGATGCCATGTTCTTGGAGTGATGTATTATATGAAATACCTCATATTGCAATTAATGATACATTTACTTACAGACACAGGATCCTCTTTTGTGAATTTTCTTTGAAGGATATCACCACTAGGGAGACGGCACTTGATTTTGAACCAGTTCTCAGGTTCCACTATGTTGGATATTGCACGGTGGCGCATTTCTCTGACCTTCAAAATTAGGTAATGAAACAATACACAAAGTAAAATTGAACACATGCTTATGACATGACAGAAACAGTCAACAAATAAAGGCAACATAGCCTATTATTTTGAATCAGTGTTTGGGTGGGAATACACAAATGCCCTCACTGGAAAGACATTCATTCCGGTGATTCCATAAAGATGTTCTTTTGCACTTTGCTAGTTCGATTAGGGTGCTTTTACACTAGATCCGGATCAGATCTCGACGTCAGGATCTGATCCTGACGTCGGCTATGTAACCATGACAACGAAAGGTTTGGAGTATATGTACTACGTGGCTGCACATGACACATTTTCAATCAGATTTTTTTACCAGCATCTAGTGAATAGAGGGGGAGGATCAGAGTACGGCTGAAGTGTAAATGCGTCCGGACCAATGGATAAGTTTAACCCATGGAGAGATGATCGTCTGCTAACATCAGGGGATCTGATCCGGATTTACAGTAAAAGCACTCTTATTGACCTAAACCACCAGCAACTAAAATTAATGATTTTACAAATGATTAGCAGAGTCAAGTCAAGTGCTTTAGTGATTCTTTGCCAATATGTGAAGAAACTTAATTGATAATTTTCCATGAACTTCTACATAGTTGACATTGTGGATCTCTGACTGTAATCCACTTGTTGAAATGGAAATATGTAATTTTATAGCAATGATAGACACAGTAAGGGATATTGGGGTTTGAACAATATTTTATATCTTGCTAATGTCCCATTGTCTACCACTGAAATATCCCTTTATAAGCAAACACATACCTGTGCAAGATGACGTGATGTGGATTCACGTGTAGCTACCTGTTGTTCCTGAAAGTGAAGAAAGTTGCAACGGATATAGTCATTTAAAGCGTTTTTACAATTTAACACATTCAATTGGTATGTACATTGTTGAATTGGTTCTGACACTCCCCGTGCTTGCATGAAGGCGTACCAGCGGATCGCCCCAACAAACTGCATACATGTATGTGCATATTGATGTTGCTCCAGTTAACAGTGTACATGTAGATTTTAGGTGCAGAATGTACTGTACTAGTACTGCCAAACTGTGGGAATATCCTCACAAAATGAAAGAACAATTACTGGCACTTGGGATAATCTACCACTGTACTATCCTACAAAAAAGCAAGCTGCATCTGAAGACATCGGCCTGACAAGGTTCAATTACCTCTGTCTACAAAGTCGCATGCACCCAACTGACACATACTTTTTTATTGGACCCGTTCAATACCCGTTCAGGACATATGTGGATAGATTTACTGCCATGGAAAGAATTTCCATTTAGCAACAACAGCACATTTGTATGAATTGAAATGAAATGTCTAATGAGAATCATTGAATATAATTGGAACATAATGGCAGTAAAACTCGCTGTTTGCGTGATATTATTCTTTATTATTCTACGGTTACTTGGGTAAAATGAGCCGCTAT
>KN887343.1:44611-56491 GCA_000934455.1 Apostichopus parvimensis | reverse complement strand
GGCATCCCTCACCCCCTTTCTCTGCAGTACAGTACTTTAACAGCGAAAATGGCTTACCGTACTTTCTGACTTGTAATGTGAGTACAAAGACCCACGTACCAGTATGAGTACAGGAAATTTGCTACGAGTACGAGAACGGAAGAGTGTACTCCATCATGAGTACAGATTCGATACTACAAGTCTGCTTAACTGTAAGACCATATGTATGCATGGTATCAGCCGGACACTTGCATAGTTTCAAAACAGTTTTGCAATTGTCAAATGCATTCAATAATTCTCTACTAGGAGCAACATGGATGGTTGTGTTACCATAGATCACTTTGATTGACTGAAAGGGAATCCTTGTTGTGAGAAACATACCATCATAATCCCAAACAAATATCCTACTTTTGGTTTAGTCTTGAGATTGACGTTACTCTGCTATTTGATTACAGGAACTGACTGGTGTTGATTAAATCAATAGTAATTTTCCTTTCGTATTTTCTACCGATCTTACAAACTAACGGCCTTTTTTCTTTTCTTTCGTATGGAGAAGTTCCTTTTTATTACTCACCAGTGTTTGACTCTTTTTGCTGAAAATTCCAAAGACAGAATTAAAGATGATAGCCTATAATGAAAATTAAAGTCAAGTAATGTGATCAGGTTTTCATAGTGAACAATAAATGTTATTTAACATTTCATGTTAACTGTGCAAACATAGTTTTTGTACTTAATAATAAGTTGCATCCACATTCCAAGTGTGATAGTCCATTCAAGCCTTACCTTTGAAAGTAAGATTGCTGTTACAGTAAATTGTATCTATTTGTGATCTGTGCCAAACATCTGAAATAAAATATCTTGCTCTATGTTGGAGATATCCTAGTTTAGAAGCCATGCCTGGAGTCTATCAGTTGGTATATATGTGATGTCATACTTAACCTAATAGTACTAGTAGTGTCTTTATGATATGATAACTTTTACATTCTCTGTTTTTATTGTCATATTTTCAAGGTAGAATGTGTAAATTATAGACACTGAAAATACTCTAGTGCCAAATATGCAGTAAGTTCATATTAAGAGCTTCAAGATATTTTCGATGCAAAAATTTGCAACACCTTCATTAACACAGAAAATAAACAGTTGTAATACATATTTCAAAATTAGGAAATAAAAAACAAAGAGTAACTTAAAGATAACAACAGATTCTAGTGTCACTACATGACATCACATAGTTTCAAAATGATACCGGACAGACTTTTATACTACAGTTGTTAATCGCAAAGATGAATATAATCTTGAGGTGATGGCTGGGGTTTGGTTCACCTTATACAGGAATAATGGAAATTCTAGCTTCAGTTATAAGCTGGGCTTAACAGATTTGAGCCATGAAAGTCTGACACCTGAAAACATTTTCGACGTCATTACAACTGAAATAACCGTTTTGACTATTACGACAGAAATTCAAAATCATACAGTACCAGGCCAATCCAAATACCCCATGCCTGATTATCAAGTTCGTCTACATCATTGTAATAATATCGATCTTTAGGAACGTCAACTACAATGACAACGATTCCACAGATAAGAAGAGCCAGACCAAGGATAGCCTGAATGAAACCAGTACTCCTTCTAGCTGGGAAACCTCTGCGTGGCTCCGCTGAGGTTTGTGTTTCCGTCGGTACCGCTGGAGGTGTAACTGTTTGCCACTGCACGGTCTGCGGTAAAGGCTGTAGTACTGTTTGAACACCCTGCATCTAAAAGAAAAGGGAAAATGCAAATACATCTGTCATATATCGGAACTAATTATGTACGCTCCCGATTGGTGAATATCATATATCCTGTGAGTTGTGAGGCCGTGCATTACAGTGTGCTTGCAGGCAGGGATATATGCCGGATCTTCGAAAAGAAAACACGATTTGGAATACAGCTACAAATAGGTGGAGTTGTTGTCTATCATTACAACATCTGTATATAAACAGTGTTCCTAAAAAAGGAAAAAAAACATATATATCCTGGGGATACAGACAACAAAATAGGTTAGACCCAGGAATTCGGCTATTTGCTGGCAAAATACTAGTGAATTTAGCTGTTTGTCATGATATAAAAACGATACACTGGCATTTCTTCAGCAAGTAGACATTTAGAACATTTTAAGAGCACATGGTACTGTAAGTAAGTTAAAGAGGCCATGACATGAAAAATCCAACTACTCGAGAGTAACTTCCTCTGAATCTATGAGAAAATCTATGTTCAAAACTATTCTCATCACCTTCAAAACCTCAAGGACTACTTAGAAATTAATATTCACATCCGAAAACAGAACCCTGAAAAATGTGATTTCAAAACAAGACAACGATGACGTCATATTAGGAACACAAGTGCCAAGCCCAGGCAAGTACCGGATGCGCGACGATCATACACGCACACATACACGCACATTTACACTGAGAGAACAACCACTGTATTACGCTATATCGTTAGAAATTTCAAGTTTTTTTTTTTAACATATTGTAAAATATCCGAGAGAAATGCCGGTCCGTTGTGTTGTTGGGGCTGCAGTAATGTCATAACCCATGCAATTAGCTTTCATCGATGGCCGAAGGACGCAAAAACACGGCGATTATGACCAAGTTAGTGCAGAACGACAGCGCCGATTTCACTAGGCCTAGCCAGTATACAGCTCCGTGTGTAGCGAACACGGAAACAGACTACGATCCTTCCTTTCTTATGAAATAAAACAATTGGGCTTTAACGAGTCGACATAAACGAGTTATATTTTTTCAAGTAACCCATATTAAAAACTCCGAAGACCAGATCGGGGAACAGGAAACCTCCAGTGGGACAAGTGCATGGCGATCCTTTGGAGAAAGCGCGGCCGAGCAATGGTACTAGTACTACCATGGAGTTGTTATGGAACAACTCCATGGTAGTACTAGTATTAACGTTACTACACTGAAGTAACAATAGATGACGAGTTTTTGCTGTATCATCAAAATTTACACCCCCTTCATTTCTCTATTGTGTAGTAATAAACTATGAGGTTAGCTTCAGAAGGGATGGGTTACATCTTCTTGTGAATAACCTCAGTGCCCCCAATTTATTTCTGGAATATGCTGGGTCAGTTAGTTATGGCAATTATATTTCTTATTCATATTCCAAGAAAACCATTTTTTTGTAGGGGTGATGGGGATGGGTCAAAATGAGTAGTTAATAAGATTATATTCCAAAGGGTGTTTAAATCTCACAGCGGTTATTTTAAACAGTCACAGAGCCAAAAATTTACAAAATGTAGTTCAAATCTTAAATCATTGAACAAAGTATATTCAATAACAGTTCTAGACAGTCATTGTGGACAACCTGAACAAGCCTGTGACTAAACCAACATTAACAACAATCATTGTATTATATGACATCAAATAAAACTGTACTTTCCATAGACAATTTCATTCTTAAATTAATCTGATGTAATTTATGACATCAAAGGAGGTTTAAGGAAATACAACTTACCTGAAAGTTTTGGCTTACAGCCTACGAAACAGATGCATGTACATCGCTATCAATTGTTGTTGTGACAAATTAATTAGAATGAACCAGAAGCAAATAGAATAGAGGGTAATTTAAACCAAGAAACACTGCACAACGCAACTCACATGCAACAACGTTACCCACGCACGACGGCACGTACAACACTGACACGCAACGTGAAACACAGCATCACACGCATTAAAACAATCGGAGACCTGCTGAGTTCTGACGAAAGATTGTAAAACAAGCCACCTGCTCCTGAAGAAACAAGTCTAAACATGCAAGAGTTATGCTGCCTCCATTAGTTTTTTTTATGACTTTCTGTCAAATATCATTGGAGATATGGATATTTTGGTTTCCAGATTAAAGGTACGGAGCAAACATGTCTGGGAGGTAAATGCTCCTAAAAAGGTCAATCACCGTTCACCTATGAACATATTACATGACACCATGGTCACGCCAATACATGTGCCCGTATGCTTCAAAACATGCCTTTTCTTTTGTTGATGCTGGGTCTGGAATATGACCATTTCATCCTTAATTAAATGCTTAAATTGTAATATATCAACACTGAGGGAACCCTGACGCATTGATAATCCAACACAATCGTAGAATAGAAAAGGTGCTACTAGAGGGATTTCTCAACCAAGGCTTCATATACAATTGAGTTTTCTCCTGGCAACTTGAATCCAGTGTACTGACCATTGGCTGGAAACTCACTTCTGATGATCCTTTGGATTACATGATGGTAGCACAACCATGGCGTGTCTTGCTTGGAACCCCCATCACAATTGAACCCGTTGACTGTAGGCTATGTATCTGTATTGCCTGATTTTTTTTAAATGAAAATTCAAATGTATTAATGTGGGCCCATGATGTCCACAATAACAAGCAGTGATACAATGTACAGTTATGGTTGAGTGCCTGAATTCAGCAAGTAGTGCTTAAAGTCGATTGTTACGATCATGCATTGCTTGCATGTATTGTTATGTGTGGATGTACCAAATCGATGTATTGGCAGTGAGTATTTCATGATCTCCAGGCGTCCTTATGCCCCTATCCACGGAGAAAGTCATTCACGGCCATGAATAGTTCCTCTTATTATTCGATATAAGCATGGATATAAGCATGGAGTTCCATGAAATAAGCAATTTAATTCCATTAGTTTTATCACGCTAGTTATAGCATTTCGCGCAAAACGTACCAACGTGGAACGGGACAGCCAGTACTTTACTCGTAACCTGTATTCGTACCCTGTATTCGAGTGCGTATTTATTTGCCATGAACTTGACTTCATTACAGGATGATTTGAAGAGAAATGGATACTAATTCGTGGAAAAGGAGTTTTTTCAGCGAATATACTAGTTTAATATACTAGGTTAATTCACATTTGGAAAATACGGCCGAAATTCCCTTTGCACTCCTTTTTTGTGTCTTTTGTCAATAACGATTGGATTAAACACCTTTCCTGCATCAACTTCAGTTATTACCAGACATATAAATTGGTTAATGACTGAGAAAGTGACCTTCTAATATGATAAGTTTTACCTAATTAAATATTAATGAGGAGTGACGTCAAGAAACCCCGTGCATATGCTACAAGTAAAGAAAGCACTTTTCGCACCGCTGGGGACTGACAGCAGAGGACCTGATTTTAGCTATATATCTTTGAAGCTCTTTCAAGCGATTACGTGACTAAAATGGTGACAATCTAGACCCGTAGGCAGAAAGGTTTAGAGAAAACAGCTACATGTAGTATTTTATAGTAGCTCAATTTGTTGCATACAATGCACAGTACAGTACGTCATATTGAACAAACTTGAAACAAATTCAGGAATACGATGCAGAGCTGTGTAGCAGCTATTCTACCATACAATAAAACATATGCACATGAACATATACATGATTAGCTGTACAGTATATCTCCTTTGCATCTTGAAGGTCGCGTCTGTGTGTAAATCCGTAATTTTGTTGTTGTTCTGTGTGAAATCTGTGGATCCACAATGTCAACATTAATTTAAAGTTTGAACAATACTGTTACAAAAGGCACAACAGTTATTTTCTCTGAAAGTACAACAACACAGCAATACTGTAGGTCTACACATACATAACGGTACAGAGTTAACAACATTTCCCCTACAGAGACTTTAATGCTAAGAAAAAAGTCAATGGTGCTTTCCCAAATTTCCCAAAATTGGCTAATAGTCCCTTACCCCATTGTCTGGAGGCATTCCTACATCTGTAGTTCCTAAATGAACACAAAGCTGTTGTTTCACAACAACTGTTTGCGACGTTTCTACCCCTTGTGTAGAGATAGCAAAGTGTGAGCTATAGGCTATCATATGTGTGCACTCAATATAACGTTTGGCCTTGTTGACACACATCCCGACAAAAAGCGATCATGGTACGAAGTAGTAGCTGAATTGTTTCTAAGAATATCACGCAATATTTGAATCATTGTTATGATCTCAAAATGTTGTGAGTTAATACAATTTATGAATTTTTTGGCAGCTAACATCTCTGATACTGAAAAGGATTTTTCATCTGACAATGTGTTTGTTCACTCCGCATTGAGAATTGCTAAACTCGGAACTGAAAGGGGTTGGGCTGACTTCTCTATAGTCGTTGAGTAAATCTTCGTTCAACTTTGAATAACACTTATGAATAAAATTGCATTGATTAAAGTTCTGTTATATAACTTACGACAGGGGTTCACAAACGTTGTGAGCAAGTACATTTAGGTCTTTTGGGGGACATGTTCTTGTGTCTTTGAGATCGATATGTAATATTTTCTACAAAATTTATGGAGCCCAAGAAAATCAGTTAAAAATGCAGTATATTTATTCCTGCATTTTCTCTGTAGGCATTGTTTACGTTGAATTCCGACATTCACAGCGTATGCATAGCCTATAACAATATCATAGACAGACCTCAATATAAAAGAGTTGTATACCATACAGTGTATACATTGCATGATGTCTAGGCCAGCATATCTGTAACTAGTCTACGGCAAAATTTCCAGCTTCGGAATTCGACAGTAATTTTGTTGTTGTATATTACTTGCATGTTTCAACATTTTGTCCCCTGCATATTATAGACCTATCACTACAGGTTTCCATTGCGCAAAAGCCAATGAGTTGTCAGGGGTCATTATAGTTAAATATTGTACCTGCATGTGTTCCTGTAGAGGTATTTCAAAGTGCATGTTTTCATAAAGGAATGCAGGAACCAAAATTTTTCTGAGCGGACGCAAACATTTTGCAAACATTTTTTAAGACGTACGACGTTGGACAATGCCTTGTTTTATATAGTGCAATAAATGAATTAGCAGTTTTTTAGCACAGAAAATAGTTATTTGCTTTTTTATCTACGTAATGTTCAACATAATTTTATACCTATTACCAGCCCATGACTGCATATATTCAGCTACACAAATTGGTTGTTTGGTTGTTCGAACAGAAAATTTGGTTGTCCAAAATAATGTAGCAAAATATGAAAATAACCAGTATACGTCACTGTAAATGATGTAGGGCCTATACACAATGTACAGTAGGAGAGATGTGTTGGCTGGTTTACACAGAACACAAAGCTTTGTAGGTGATACCAATTTACCATTTTATCTATTTAGTGGTACAGATCCAATTACATACAAATTGCGTTAAATAAAGTAGTTATTTAACGCAATTTGAATTTGATGTATACAACTACTGTACTGTTCAAATCCACTGGACAACCTCCACGGCAGATTTTGTTTGTCCGAACAGAAATTTGGTTTGTAACTCTGACTACCAGACACCCATTAAATGTTTGCCCTGAATGCATGGTAGTGTACTACCACTAAAAATTCTCACTGGTTTTTGTTCAGAATAATTTCCTGGTGTGATGTTGATACTCTACTGTCATTTAAATGAAAAATCACCTTTTTTCGACAACTGGAGTTGCAGAGGACAATTTGAGGTAGCGGGAATGCTTGGTAGTTATGACTTTCTACTATAAAGTACAGTAATGTATGTTTCTGCGGCAGTTACAAGAAATGTCAAATTTAATAAGTGAGAGGAGATTAAATGTGATGTGGGCCAGTAAATATCTTCCTGACATTGGTCAGAAATTGCTATATTTACTAGATAACCTTTCATACACGAGCCAGCCTGGAATAATTTATCCAGTATCACATCGCAAAGTGATACATATTGGTCACATTGCTATAAAACTGCATCAGCTACTTGTTTAATGTTTGAAGTCAAGGTTTTTGCATGTCTGATTATCTGCTATGGATACCGTACAACAATTTGAACATTAATGTACTTTAACGAACGTGAAACATTGTGTTATCCACAGAGCCATGTGCCTAATCATACATAGTGATGATATATACATTACAGGGTATGGATTATTTCCAATGAACAAATCAATATGTTCGTTCCTGCAATGAAAGAAGAAGTAACAATTTCAGGGTCAAAACCCATTATATACTTCAATTTGTTGGAAGTTAATACCAGTAAACAGCTTTTTATCTTCAGTGTGACAAACTAGGATCAGAAAATATATACGATATGATAATGATGTGACAATTTATGTGGGTGACCTCCTCATGTTGTTATCTGGGGTATTCAGGATGGCCAAATGCCCAAACTTATGTCTTTATCTGTAGGTGAGAATAAACTGTAGTTGTGAACGATAACAATATAGACTTACCTTCAAGCTGATTCAACACAGAGAATGCCAAAGACGTATAAATATACTAGTTAAATTAACTGTCCTAGGCTAAGCCAACCTATGTGACTATAGTCACTCTTAGTAAGAGTAAATCTCACTGCTAGGCCTATTTTGAAATTGTACCTTTGTTATGTGCGATCGACACAAATTCTGATGTTAGTAATTGTATTCAACTGGAATCCAAAACGAAATCTCTGGTAATATGTCTTGCCACTTTTGTAAGCGTCATTAGGTAAATGCAGTCCAGAAGTCGTGTCAGTGACAGATATGACAATTGCTTTTCACGGAACAAAACAAATTCATGTGAGGAGGATACGGCAGGTGATATAAATGAAATGACGTCAGCACGTGTGCAGCGCTATTCAATATACAAACTACACTAGTGAGAATGCACGACAGCATGGTTTCTTTTCGGGCATACAGAGGTGAAGAAGTGCTTAGAAGGTAGTATGTTCGGAGGACAGTAAACCTATCAAATTTGAATAATTGTGTCGTTTATGGAGATTGAAAAGTAAATCAATGGTGACTCAGCATCGCAAGGCATTTGAATGGGTGAGGGTCAGCGGAATTATAGCGGAAATATGAGGGCGAAGTTTAATTATCGTGTGACAAGGACTTCAAATTAAATCGAAAACGGAAGAAAAAAATACTGGAATCGCGATCGTGGCAGTTTTCTTTGATATCTTGGTTTTGTTCGGTTATCTGATATCGTTGATAATGTGCATGGTCAGTTTGGTTATAGGGACTACAATTCTGTGTGGGCTGCAAGATCGATTTTTCACTACCCATCATGCATTTGAAGACATCGCGGCCCAGCATCAACGCGGAATAGTTGCATAGGATCAGAGACGGGTGTGACAAAGAATGTCGTATGTAGTATATTTACTGTTATTATCGAAACCGCTACCGTAATATTTCTATGTAGCGCCACCTATTGAAAGTTGTCGTCGGCCATTAAATAAACGAGTCGGTAGTTAAATCTGCTCTCTCTCTCTGTCCTCTTTGAAATCTCTTTATAATCTTGCGTGGTATACCATATACCACAATTAGATTAGTGTATATCTCTCTCAACTGTTCAACCCTATAATTGGACATATTGAAATGACGTGTTTGGCACACTGCTCGGGAGGGAATTTGATAAACGTTCACCTCTTTTAATTTAACATCTAAAAAATCATGGTAGATAAATTTGTATTGAAGTGGCGTGGTATTCCAAGCCTTTCAGCTATCATATGGTGGGTATGACATGTCACTGATTGAACAACTTCAATCTATGCTCTATATAGCGACATTGAAAAGTGATCAATTTAGTGTGTAAGTCAATGGAGCAAATTATTCTGGCATGTACGATGCATATACAGTTTACGAACCACGCGCTCTTTACTCTAGAAAGAATAAGTAATTACTAGATAGATCTGTCAACTTAAATAAAATGAAAACTGGGAGTTCATCAGTTGCGTAGCAAGGAGCAACATGGCCCAGTGATACGCTCTATGGATGGAGGGTTGTTGAAAGCGACGCCCATGTATTGGAATCAGCCCACGAGATAGTTGATGCATGGTTATTATCCAATAGCTCCCAGTAGGATTTCATTGCATAAATTATAAAATAAATGCTGGTAAACCTGAACGTGGTCTATCACCCCATTCCTTTAGTAAACCCGTTTGAAAGCTTATCTTTCGTGTTTACTACCATATGTCAACATAAAACAATTTAAAATTTGAATTTTCTTTGAAGAAACATTTTAGGTTTGTCGTTTAGTTTATTACATACCCAATTCATGTGCACCATAGATATACTTTGCCAAATGGTTTTGGAAATTAAACAAGCATTTCAGCGCCACATGAAAAGCATTTAGACACACCCGTTAATTAGTGTAACAATTTAGTTTAACAATTGTTATAACGTTCGGATGAAAACGATTTGAAACATACTTTCTGGGGCCAATATAGATGGATATGCGAACCATAAATGTTGTAACTTCTTGCTTTTCATGTGGCAACCACACAGGCCCGGATTACCCTTTAGGCCCAGTGCCTAGGACCTACGAGAATGGGGGCCTACGAAAATAATGAGTGTGTACTAAAACTCGCAACGCCGGCATCACACACGCACATAAAAGATAATCTGCTAATTCCGAAGTAAAAAGTAAAAGGGAAATGATCAAGATCGAACTTAGTACAAAAACCATCATAACCAATAGCATTTCCATTGTTGTCGAAAAAGTCACGCACTCGGAAAGCAACATTTTGTTTGAGAATATTTGAAAAGAGGAGCATATTAACAATTTTGATGAAGGAATGACTCAAAACAAACTGGTTACAGTACGTCTCTGAGGGTCTGTAGTAAAGATCCGACCATGCGTAACACACATCACTAATAAAATTATTTGACATATTAATGTCATTTTTTAAAATTTTTATTAAAAAAAATGCATTTAATAAAACTCCTTTCCATACCTAAGTCTTTTGTCAAATAAAACTTTCCATAAACCTTCATTTTCATCGAGATACAGTTTAACCCACTGACACTTTAAACTTGTTGCGAAAGACCTTACGTCAATCATATTCAGGCCTCCTTTGCATTTTATCTTTAACCTAAACGTTTCTCTTCACTTTGTCGGGTTTACTACACCAAATGAACCAAAAAGAAGACTTTCAAAATTGTTTACTCGGATTTGGTAAAACGGTAAATAAATAGACAAGATGTGAAATAAGGTACGTTCCAATTAGAACAATTTTCCCGATGGGCGTAAGATCTCTGGAAGACCAGAGATTAAAAATACTTTTAATACGAGACAGTTTGGGAGCCTAGTTTAACTTATTGAAGTCTTCTTGGTGATGAGTAAAACAAATACCTAAATGATTGACAGGTTCGTCGCTTATAACAAATTTTAAATTGCGAAAATAACGTGGTGGGGTCGAGGACAAAGGTCCAAACCAGAAACTTTACAAAACTCAAAAGACAGACAGCGTACAAACGACAGGCAGCGTACAAGAATGTGAGGGGCTTTCTGTGGAAACCTCTGCCTTCCCTATGGCATCGATCAATAGACAGATCAGGTGAGTCTTCGAAAAGGGAGAAAACTTTCTCTTCAACCAGACCTTCACAATCTTCATTATCAGATACATGGATCCCAACAACTCTGAAGTTATTCCTTCGTGTAAAATGTTTTAGTTTATTGGTTTCCATAGTGTTAGCCTTGACAGCATTTTCTAGATCGGTGATTTTGACATTATACAGGTCACATTCTTTGCTCTTCTCATTTATAGTTTACTCTCAGGATCATCGATTCCTTTGCCTTGAAACTCCACCGCTTTACTTAAATCTTTCTCCTACTTTGCGATAGATTTCTTCATTGTCCGATTCACGGCATTTTGGAATAATTCGATATTATATATGATATATGATATAATAACTTATATAACGTTCAAGTTAACTGTTAAAGGTTATAAATATTGCCTCCAAATATGCTAGAAGTTCAGATAATGGCCACCCGTACTCAAAATTCAAACATTGCATTTCACTGACACTGTTAAAGTAGTTACCGACACTGAGAAATCAAGTTGGCTATTCTAGTAATCATGAATGTCCGAGTATAATTTAAGGACAAGAACCTTAAGCTTCAGGAAAACGCAAAGTTGTGCTACTTACTACTTT
>KN887343.1:8529-27571 GCA_000934455.1 Apostichopus parvimensis | reverse complement strand
CAAAATATGAAAATAACCAGTATACGTCACTGTAAATGATGTAGGGCCTATACACACTGTACAGCTGAGAGATGTGTAGGCTGGTTTACACAGAACACAAAGCTTTGTAGGTGATACAATTTACCATTTTATCTATTTAGTGGTACAGATCCAATTACATACAAATTGCGTTAAATAAAGTAGTTATTTAACGCAATTTGAATTTGATGTATACAACTACTGTACTGTTCAAATCCACTGGACAACCTCCACGGCAGATTTGTTTGTCCGAACAGAAATTTGGTTTGTAACTCTGACTACCCGACACCCATTAAAAATTTTCCCTGACTGCATGGTAGTGTACTACCACTACAAATTCTCACTGGTTTTTGTACAGAATAATTTCCTGGTGTGATGTTGATACTCTACTGTCATTGAAATGAAAAATCACCTATTTTCGACAACTGGAGTTGCAGAGGACAATTTGAGGTAGCGGGAATGATTGGTAGTTATGACTTTCAACTATAAAGTACAGTAATGTATGTTTCTGCGGCAGTTACAAGAAACGTCAAATTTAATAAGTGAGAGGAGATTAAATGTGATGTGGGCCAGTAAATATCTTCCTGACATTGGTCAGAAATTACTATATTTACTAGATAACCTTTCATACACGAGTCAGCCTGGAATATGATTTATCCATTATCACATCGCAAAGTGATACACAATGGTCACATTGCTATAAAACTGCATCAGCTACTTTTTTAATGTTTGAAGTCAAGGTTTTTGCATGTCTGATTATCTGCTATGGATACCGTACAACAATTTGAACATTAATGTACTTTAACGAACGTGAAACATTGTGTTATCCACAGAGCCATGTGCCTAATCATACATAGTGATGATATATACATTACAGGGTATGGATTATTTCCAATGAACAAATCAATATTATTGTTCGTTCCTGCAATGAAAGGAGAAGTAACAATTTCAGGGTCAAAACCCACTATATACTTCAATATGGTGGAAGTTAATTCCAGTAAACAGCTTTTTATCTTCATGGTGACAACTAGAATCAGAAAATATATACGATATGATAATGATGTGATAATTATTGTGGGTGACCCCCTCATGTTGTTATCAAGGGTTTTACAGGATGGCCAAATGCCCAAACTTATGTCTTTATTTTTAGATGAGAATAAACTGTAGTTGTGAACGATAACAATATAGACTTACTTTCAAGCAGATTCAACACAGAGAATACCAAAGACGTATAAATATACTAGTTAAATTAACTGTCCTACGCTAAGCCAACCTATGTGACTATAGTCACTCTTAGTAAGAGTAAATCTCACTGCTAGGCCTATTTTGAAATTGTACCTTTGATATGTGCGATCGACACAAATTCTGATGTTAGTAATTGTATTCAACTGGAATCCAAAACGAAATCTCTGGTAATATGTCTTGCCACTTTTGTAAGCGTCATTAGGTATATGCAGTCCAGAAGTCGTGTCAGTGACAGATATGACAATTGCTTTTCACGGAACAAAACAAATTCATGTGAGGAGGATACGGCAGGTGATATAAATGAAATGACGTCAGCACGTGTGCAGCGCTATTCAATATACAAACTACAATAGTGAGAATGCACGATAGCATGGTTTCTTTTCGGGCATACAGAGGTGAAGAAGTGCTTAGAAGGTAGTATGTTCGGAGGACAGTAAACCTATCAAATTTGAATAATTGTGTCGTTTATGAAGATTGAAAAGTAAAGCAATGGTGACTTAGCATCGCAAGGCATTTGAATGGGTGAGGGTCAGCGGAATTATAGCGGAAATATGAGGGCGAAGTTTAATTATCGTGTGACAAGGACTTCAAATTAAATCGAAAACGGAAGAAAAAAATACTGGAATCGCGATCGTGGCAGTTTTCTTTGATATCTTGGTTTTGTTCGGTTATCTGATATCGTTGATAATGTGCATGGTCAGTTTGGTTATAGGGACTACAATTCTGTGTGGGCTGCAAGATCTATTTTTTACTACCCATCATGCATTTGAAGACATCGCGGCCCAGCATCAACGCGGAATAGTTGCATAGGATCAGAGGCGGGTGTGACAAAGAATGGCGTATGTAGTATATTTACTGTTATTATCGAAACCGCTACCGTAATATTTCTATGTAGCGCCACCTATTGAAAGTTGTCGTCGGCCATTAAATAAACGAGTCGGTAGTTAAATCTGCTCTCTCTCTCTGTCCTCTTTGAAATCTCTTTATAATCTTGCGTGGTATACCATATACCACAATTAGATTAGTGTATATCTCTCTCAACTGTTCAACCCTATAATTGGACATATTGAAATGACGTGTTTGGCACACTGCTCGGGAGGGAATTTGATAAACGTTCACCTCTTTTAATTTAATATCTAAAAAATCATGGTTGATAAATTTGTTTTGAAGTGGCGTGGTATTCCAAGCCTTTCAGCTATCATATGGTGGGTATGACATGTCACTGATTGAACAACTTCAATCTATGCTTTATATAGCGACATTGAAAAGTGATCAATTTAGTGTGTAAGTCAATGGAGCAAATTATTCTGGCATGTACGATGCATATACAGTTTACGAACCAGACGCTCTTTACTCTAGAAAGAATAAGTAATTACTAGATAGATCTGTCAACTTAATTAAAATGAAAACTGGGAGTTCATCAGTTGTGTAGCAAGGAGCAACATGGCCCAGTGATACGCTCTATGGATGGAGGGTTGTTGAAAGCGACACACATGTATTGGAATCAGCCCACGAGATAGTTGATGCATGGTTATTATCCAATAGCTCCCAGTAGGATTTCATTGTATAAATTATAAAATAAATGCTGGTAAAACTGAACGTGGTCTATCACCCCATTCCTTTAGTAAACCCGTTTGAAAGCTTATCTTTCGTGTTTACTACCATATGTCAACATAAAACAATTTAAAATTTGAATTTTCTTTGAAGAAACATTTTAGGTTTGTCGTTTAGTTTATTACATACCCAATTCATGTGCACCATAGATATACTTTGCCAAATGGTTTTGGAAATTAAACAAGCATTTCAGCGCCACGTGAAAAGCATTTAGACACACCCGTTAATTAGTGTAACAATTTAGTTTAACAATTGTTATAACGTTCGGATGAAAACGATTTGCAACATGTGAAACATACTTTCTGGGGCCAATACAGATGGATATGCAAACCATAAATGTTGTTACTTCTTGCTTTTCATGTGGCAACCACACAGGCCCGGATTACCCAATAGGCCCAGTGTCTAGGACCTACGAGAATGGGGGCCTACGAAAATAATGAGTGTGTACTAAAACTCGCAACGCCGGCATCACACGCACATAAAAGATAATCTGCTAATTCCGAAGTAAAAAGTAAAAGGGAAATGATCAAGATCGAACTTAGTACAAAAACCATCATAACCAATAGCATTTCCATTGTTGTCGAAAAAGTCACGCACTCGGAAAGCAACATTTTGTTTGAGAATATTTGAAAAGAGGAGCTTATTAACAATTTTGATGAAGGAATGACTCAAATCAAACTGGTTACAGTACGTATCTGGGGTTCTGTAGTAAAGATCCGACATTCGTAACACACATCACTAATAAAATTATTTGACATATTAATGTCATTTTGTATAACAAAAAAAATTGCATTTAAATAAAAATCCTTTTTCATAACTCTTTAGTCCTTTGTCAAATAAAACTTCCCATAATACTTCATTTTCATCAAGATACAGTTTAACCCACTTACACTTTAAACTTGTTGCGAAGAACCTAACGTCAATCATATTCAGACCCCCTTTTGCATTTATCTTAAACCAAAACGTTTTTCTTTACTTTTCGGGTGTACTACACCAAATGAACCAAAAATAAGACTTTCAACTTCTTTAAAAAACTGTGTACTCGGATTTGGTAAAACAGTAAATAAATAAATAAGATGTGATATAAGGTACGTTTAATGAGAGCAATTATCCCGATGGGCGTAATCTCTGGAAGACCAGAGATTAATAATACTTTCAATACGAGACAGTTTGGGAACATAGTTCAACTTATAGAAGTCTTCTTGGTGATGAGTAAAAGAAATACCTAAATAATTGGCAGGTTCGTCGCTAATACTAACTTTAAATTGCGAAAATAACGTGGTGGTGTCGAGGGCAAAAGTCCAAGGGGAAAAGGGCAGGATTTGTCCAAGTTTACTTTTAAACCGGAAACTTAACAAATCTCCTCAAGTATTTTCAATGTTTCCAAAATATCCTTCATTGAGCCATTAGTCATTACCACCGTGTCATCAGCATAGGTCGAACTTTTTAAAACAGAATTTGCAATGACGATACCATGAATGTTAAAACTTGACTGAATAAGAGCAGTAAAAATCTCACAGCAGGCGATAAATATATATGGGCTAAGAGGGCACCCTTGACGGTCACCCTGGAGACTCTGAAATACTCGCAAAGAAAACCTTTATTAACAATACAACATGAGACATTACTGTTAAGAGCTCTGACCATTGCCAAAGTTAAAATAAGTAAGGGTATTTTGAATAAATTCCCAATCGAGTCGGTCGAATGCCTTCTCGTAGTCAAGGAAAATAAGTGCCCCTGGAATATCATTTTCATCACAGTAATCGATAAGATATAAGATTAATCTAATATTTTTACCTATCAAACGTCCTTTAAGGAAACTAGTTTGCTCCGGACTTCATACGGGAAACCAAACATTTAGCTGCAATTTTGTAGTCTGTGTTGAGCAGGTCGATCGGTCGCCAATTTTTCAAATACTGATGATCTTTATTTCTTTTAGGGATAAGAGTTAAACACGCTCTATCCTGCTCATCTGAAATGAAACCCTTTTGAAATGAGTGGTTAAACGAATTCACAACCATCGAACCCACGTCATCGCAAAACACACGATAGAATTCTGTCGGGATCCCATCGGAACCTGGAGACTTGTACCGAGGCATTGAGAATAAAGAATTGCAGCATTCGTCTAATGAAAGAAGCCCCCAACAGCTCTTTGATTGTTCCGCGGACAATTTTGAATGAAAATACTCGGGCTATTATAAAAAGTATTCGAATTGACGTTAATGTTTTTAGTATAGACTTCCTTGTAGTATTTATGAGCTATTTCTAAAATGTCATCAGAGCTGTCTATCGCTTGAATATTATCTAAGATTAGCTGCTTGATACTGTTATAAGAATTATTCCTTTTCTCTAAATTTAGGAAATACTTCGTGTTTTTCTCCCAATTTCCAGACCAACGGGCCCTAGACCTACTAATAATGCCTTTTACTTTGTAATCATAGATAGCATCCCACGTTGTCCTTGATTCCTCAAGTTGGTTTTTAAGACGAACAGTTGAACATAAGGCATTCTGCTGTTCAAGAAATGCGATCTTTTCAATTGACCTCTTTTCATCAATTGTCGTTGTTGAGCTGCAGCTTTAGAATAGGCAATTGACACTGATCTTATGATAAGCTTACATGATTCCCATAGCAGACTAGGGTTGTGATTGTGATTATTACTGATTGTCTCCTTAATAGTGTCCTTCACTGAACTGATGTTATTTGGGTCTTCCCTCAGCGAAATGTTAAGTTTCCAAACACCCTTACCAAGGGCATTACCAATTATAAGATTAAAATTTCTCGCCTTATAGTTCGTTTGGGCGGTCCCTTCAGCCTTGTCTAGATTAACATTCATAACAAAATTAAAGTCACCTCCTCATACAATAGAATACCAGTCGTGCTTACTAAGGTAACTTTCAAGCTTAGTCAAAAGGGAAACGTTAATATCTACATTATGGCCGTAAATGTTAACTAACTCGAGTAATGTATCACTATATTTAATGTTCAATATTATGAAACGGCCATCTGTATCAAGAATAGCATCGTACCACTTTGAACCATGAGATAAAATTGTTTTCCTCCCCATTCATGAGCCCAAATAGAATTGTCCGAAGGGATGGAATGTGTCTCCTGTAAACAAATGAAATCGTACTTATGAATATGAAAGAGAGAAAATAGTTTATGTCGTTTCTTGCAATCACGAATACCTCTCACATTGAAAGTGACAAACGAGTACGAGCCAATAACGGAATGAGAGAAGAGAAAGCCCTGGTATTCTAGTTGTTGAAAAGAATTGCTGGAAGTTAAAGAACAGATGCAGCCTTACAAAATGAAAACTTGATAAAGCGATAGGTTTACTCTCTCTAACAGGTAAAGTAATGTTACTTATCAGTACAATGAGCCCCGATGAAAGAAAAATGAAAGTAGACAGAGTTAACAGTAATTATAGGTAACTTACGAGACAGAAAATAAAAGGAAAGAAGAAACATAAATCACGTTGACTAGCTACACTGCTTTATACAACTATGTAGTGTTACTGTAACTACACAGTAGCCTAAGCAGTGTTAGTCAACAAGGTCCTAAGACAGAAATCACGTTGACCAGCTACACTGCTTTATACAACTATGTAGTGTAAGTGTGTAACTACACAGTAGCCTAAGCAGTGTTAGTCAACAAGGTCCTAAGACAGAAATCACGTTGACTAGCTACACTGCTTTATACAACTATGTAGTGTAAGTGTGTAACTACACAGTAGCCTAAGCAGTGTTAGTCAACATAGGTCCTAAGATAGAAATCACATTGACTAGTTACACTTCTTTATACAACTATGTAGTGTTACTGTAACTACACAGTAGCCTAAGCAGTGTTAGTCAACAAGGTCCTAAGACAGAAATCACGTTGACCAGCTACACTGCTTTATACAACTATGTAGTGTAACTGAACTACACAGTAGCCTAAGCAGTGTTAGTCAACAAGGTTCTAAGACAGAAATCACGTTGACTAGCTACACTGCTTTATACAACTATGTAGTGTAAGTGTGTAACTACACAGTAGCCTAAGCAGTGTTAGTCAACATAGGTCCTAAGATAGAAATCACATTGACTAGTTACACTTCTTTATACAACTATGTAGTGTAACTGTAACTACACAGTAGCCTAATCAGTGTTAGTCAACAAGGTCCTAAGACAGAAATCACGTTGACTAGCTACACTGCTTTATACAACTATGTAGTGTTACTGTAACTACAAAGTAGCCTAAGCAGTGACAGTCAACATAGGTCCTAAGACAGAATAAGATGAGCACTGATAGTGGGTAGAAGCAATGCAAACAGACAGGGTTTACTACGAGATAAGAAAATACAGTAATTAACAGGTCATTTAACACGAAAAAAGAGAAATTCTCACCAGAGTAAGTAAAGTAGTAACTAGACCATATTCAGTTGTAACGGAGAAAATCTGTCCAAGTGTACTGGTAAAAGAAAAACACATCAACTAAAATTTGTAGGGTTTCCCGGAACTGGTCTTCCACTTTCCTCCGTTAAAGGAGAGTTTGATCCTCTGTCATAAAGCTCTTTTACCGTTTGAAGATCATTTTTTTTTGTCTCCGTTAAATGTCATTTCGTTTCATTTTTTGTATTTCGCCTTGTAAGACAGGCAGCGTACAAGAATGTGAGGGTGCTTTCTGTGGAAACCTCTGCCTTCCCTATGGCATCGATCAATAGACAGATCAGGTGCGTCTTCGAAAAGGGAGAAAACTTTCTCCTTAACCAGACCTTCACAATCTTCATTTTCAGATACAAGGATCCCAACAACTCTGAAGTTGTTTCTTCGGGTAAAACGTTCTACTTTATTGGTTTCCATAGTGTTAGCCTTGACAGCATTTTCTAGAGCGGTGATTTTGACATTAAACAGGTCACATTCTTTGCTCGTTTCATCTATAGTTTACTCTCCAGATCATCGATTCTTTTGCCATGAAACTCCACCGCTTTACTTAAATCTTTCTCCTATTTTGCGATAGATTTCTTCATTGACCGTTCCACGGCATTTTGGAATAATTCGATATTATATATTGTTGCGCGGAGTAAAGAGGTACCCCTACAAAATTATCGAATTGGCGTTCCATATAAATTAAAAGCACCTAAACGCACACTAAACGTACGGGTTCACATGCGCTTGCTATATCTGCCAATTGAGCTGTTCGACTCATCTGTTCTCGGTCTCCTTTCTGCGGATCTAAAAAGAACCACTCCGGGAGCAGCCCTTACCCATGGGACCCGGGGGTAACAAAACTCTGTCTACAGGAAACAAGACTGTGGCATTGGCCTTCCTGTCATATATAGGCCTAATTCGTCCCCTTAGCAGCAGCTTTGATTGCATGTTTGTTAGCAATTTCAAATGCTTCTTTCATTCTCATTTTCCACTCCTCTACGTACATCTTATGGTTATTTGACTGTCCTTGTGCCTCATTGGAAGTTTCAAAAATCAGATCAATGGGGAGACGGGGTGATCTCCCAAACATCAAGAAAATGGTGAGTAATTTGTGCTGCCGTTACGGGTACAGTTGTAGGCATAGACACATTTGTTTAGGTGGTCCTTCCATTTTGACTTTTGTGTTTCTGTCAGTGTTCTCAGCATTCCTAAAATTGTGCGGTTAAATCTCTCCACTTGACCATTGCCTTGTGGATGGTATGGCGTTGTCCGGGAGTGGTTTATTCCGCAATAGATCTGCAATCGGGTAAAGAGCTGGTTCTCAAACTCTCTCCCTTGGTCGTGGTGGATTCTACGAGGCATTCCAAACTTCAAGATGTAATCATTGAACAACTTATCTGCTGCAGTCCTTCCAGATTTGTTAGTGGTTGGATATGCTTGAGTGAATCTGGTAAAATGATCAACAATAACCAGAATGTACTCATACCCGCCGGTACATCTTTCCAGATGAAGGTAATCTATGGAGATCAGCTCAAATGGTTGAGCAGTCTGGATGCTCTTGAGTGGGGCTCTTATTATTCTTTGTGGTTTCTTGCTTTTTATGCAAGTACACTGGTTGTTGACATAGCCTTCGATGTCCTTGAACATTCCGACCCAGTAGAACCTGTCATTGGCAAGGTCATACACCTTCTCTGCACCCACATGCCCCATTTCGTCATGCAACTCCTTGTAAACCAAATGGCGGTCTCTCAGAGGTAGCACCAGCTGGTCTTTTCCCTTGATCACCCTTTTTAGGATCCCATGTTAATAAATTTTTAGTTTATCCCACTGCAATAGGAGTTTGGACACATTCTTTGTCTCAGTATGCCTGATCTTTGTTGAAGGCCGGTGGCCACGTTGTTTGTAGAAAAGCACTCTCGAAATGATTTCATCATCTGCCTGTGCTTCTTTCAGCTCACTATTTGATATACTCCTGCCTCTCTTATCTTCAGGGAACTTTAGTAGTTCAGACACTTCAACACTGGAGCAGACTGTTTCTATCAAAGTCGTCTCCCCTTGGCTCACAGCTTCCACGTTATCTTTTACACAGGTCAGGACAGTTGGTGACAGTTCTTCAGTGCAGTCATCCATCATGGTTTTTGCATCATAGGTAATGGCAAACGGGATAGGCTGTCAGCATCGATATTTATCCTCCCAGGTCTACATCGAATGGTGAAATTAAAATCTGCCAGCTCCGAAACCCAACGTTGTCCTGTAGGATTCAGTTTGGCATTTGCTAGTACATAGGTGAGAGGGTTGTTATCTGTATAGACAGTGAAATGCTTCGCATAAAACAGATAGTCCCTGAATCTTTCTGTTATGGCCCGCTTTAGGGCAAGGAATTCTAGTTTCCCTGAATGCATGTAGTAATTCTTTTCAGCTGGAGAAAGACTCCGTGATGCGTATGAAATAACTCGGAGCTTTCCGTCTTGCTCTTGGTACAGGATAGCACCGGGGCCTTCATTCGATGCATGTGTGCACAACAAATTCTTTATCAAAGTTTGGGTAACTCATCACTGGATGGTTGGTCAGAGGCTCCAACAGTTCCTTTAAGGCCTGGTGATGTTGTTCTCTCCATACCACTGGATATCTAGATGGTAACTGCTCTTTAGGTTGCCCTTGCCTTTTGTTGAGCCTTTACGCCCACCCTTGATTTGGTTACCATTCAGCGTCTTTGCAGGCAGTGGTTCTGTCAATAGATCATATAGAGGTCTAGCTTTCTTAGAGGAATCTCTGATGAACTGGCGGTAGTACCCTAACAGGCCAAGCATATGCCTTACCTCCCCTACAGACTTTGGCCTTGTTTCTTTGAGATGAAGGACTGCCTTGGTATCCTCTGGGTCTGCTCGATAACCCTGGGCTGATACAATTTTTCTCAAGTATTTCACTTCGGACTGGAACAGCTCGCATTTTGAGGCTCTCAGTTTCACACCTTTGGCCTTCAATCTCTGTAAGACTGCTTGGAGCCGTCTCAGGTGTTCCTCATATGTATCACTAAAGACCAGTATATCATCTAGGTAGGTGTAACAGATTTCACCATTCATGTCCTCCAAACACACTTCCATATGTCTCAGAAAGGCTGCTGGGGCATTCATCAGACCAAAGGGTATCCTCACCCACTCATAAAGCGCCCATGGAGTGATGAATGCAGTGGCCTGTTGACTCTCTTCTATGATGAAACCCTCGTATATATGACGTATAAACCGTTCAAGTTTACTGTTAAATGTCATCAATGTTGCCTCCAAATATGCTAAAAGTTTAGATAATGGCCACCCGTACTCAAAATTCGAACGTTGCATTTTTATGACACTGTTAAAGAAGTTACCGACACTGAGAAATCAAGCTGGCTATTTCTAAAAATCATAAATGTCTGGGTATAGACAAGAACCTTCAGGAAAACGCAAAGTTGTGCTACTGAATTTTTGTGTTAGATTGAAAGGGGCGGGGTGTGGGGGGGGGGGGGGTAAGGATGGGAGAGGTGTACAGCCCTACCACCCACTCCCAATGAATCCACGAATGTGTACAATAATAATACTGGAAAGTACGGGTACTCTATAACCACATGAGTACGATTAAGAGCAAAAATGATCGGCTAACATATATACAATGGTAATTAATGCAGGGACTTTATTGACTGCGAAAGTTATTACGTCGATGTTATAAAATGGTCATTAAATTCCAACACTTACAATAACATTGACATCAAAATGTATAGTAGTTTTGAAAAATCAACTTGCATTTAAATTAAAATTTCAAGAAACTCTTTGTGTTCACAAGCTGGTGACATAATCAGAGGAAGCCTGCTGTCATTTGTCGAAAGTCGGTACCATAAGTCAATAAATTGTATGTTTAATTATTTATTTTTTAGAAATAAGAATGTGTCATTATAACAGGAGTAAACACGTATTGAGTTCCATGACGTATCGTGTGATGATTTAGAGATATTCAGACACTTCCAAGGTAAGAATTTTACGAGTCGATCCTTCAATTCAACAACCCCCACCGAATTGTTATTTCTTTCTTTTTTAGTTAGACAATAATAAAATTATACCGAACACACAAAAAGTCTTATAGAACTGTCAAATATAAAAATAGAAAATCTGCGTAGCATGAAAGACAATGACAACAGCAAAAATATATGTTTTACATTTACACCACAGGACGGTGTCCAACACCAGATGGTTCCTCTGTGAACTTTCCAGGGAGATGAAAACATTTGTTTTGCTAACGTTTTATTTTTCGGAGAAAAAACCCAATTCCCATTAGAAATAGAAAATTCTCAGTTCATTCAATCAATAGATCAATTCCTTCGCTATTTATGCTTGCAAATTGTTCTGTATATATCTTTGCAGCAGAATATCAAGTTGTCTGTTGATATTAACTGTACATGTGTGCAAATATAACAACTTAACTCATTCAAGCAATGCATTCTGGAAAATCGTGGGTTGGATCCATGGCCGGCCAAAGTATAAATTACACAACTTAAAATTGCATTAATTTTAAGAATGATTTTAACATAACTCTTTGTTTGTTGAATCATTAATTAGACATAATTACCTCATCTCATTTTTTTTGTGCGAGAAAACTTGTTACACGAGAGCAATCAAATGCAACATTTATATTTCAGCTCTTGCGTCTGAACTTTTTCAAGATCATACAAAAAGGAAAAAATAAAACCTCTGAACTTTCCCATCAACAAGTTAACCTATTTTTGAAGGTGTAAAAATACAACGCTTCATTTCTAATTGTGCGTTTATACAACAAATTGTCATTTACTGTTTTAAAAACAGCTGCGAAAGCATGTATATCTCCTAGTTTCTTGTTAGTAGAGGCAATTGCAGGAGGAAAAGACAACATTAAAACAACATAACTAGCTGCAGGAAGGAAAGACAATTTTATACTGTAGCTGAGTAATTATTATAAAATATATTCTTTGGACTAAGTAAAATTATAAAATCTTATAGAGTACAAAAACAACTGACTAAAAGAATACAGTACAAAATCTTGTTAATATCAATTAAGTAAACCTATCACTTGCAGGTTTTCGTAACAGTCTTGTCAAATTTTGTGGTTACAAATTCTAAGACTTTTTTTCTTCCAATTCTCTTCATGTAGTACCTTTACCTCAATTTGTATTTCCAAAAACGGAAACTGACATAAATATCAGTTATATGTTTAATTCCACTTTGAAATTGACACCAAACTTACAATACCAAAAATACTTATATTCAGAGCTGAAGAATCTTAAATTTCTTTGCAAATGTGCCTGGGAATGATGAATTTTAAGATCACCCATAATTACTAAAAATAAATTGTAATTTTGTAAGTTTGATACAGTTTCTCCTCTATTATTTCATAAACAAAGTTTCATTTATTGAAAGCAATAGGTCCTGAGTATAATCTATCGAAAGTTACATTTGGCACTAATAGACTGATGAGCCTTGTTTGTCTTTTAATATTATTTATAAAATTATTTTAAGGTTACCACACGACTACAATCAGTCTGATAATATGAAGCATCTGCATAGTACAAAACCCAAGATGGCCTACTGTACTTGCAATTTGTTTAGCAATTTCGGCTAAACTGTTTCATGATTATATACGAGGTCAATAAGATGAATTACCTTCTGACACCAAATGCAAAAAGGCAACAACACCAACAAGTTTTAAAAACAATTTAAAAAAAAAGTAAAAGGGGGCCATGTTTAGTTATTGATGGTAACATAGCTATCATCTTCATTATCAGCTCTGTTGTTGCTATGATCATCGGGTGGAGGAGCCAGTCTGTACTGGGGATCTGCATATGAATATTCACTTTGATTCCCTGGTGAATGGATCGCTCTATCAAATCCAGCATTGGGTTGTAAGTAAGTAGAATCATCATCGGCTTGTACTGGAGCAGTCGCTATTTCCCTTGCATTGGGAGTCAAATACATGTCACTGGGTGGTGGTTGGGACACAGGTGGTGGTTGGGACGCATGTGGTGGTTGGTACGCAGGTGGTGGTTGGGACACAGGTGGTGGTTGGTACACAGGTGGTGGCTGGGACACAGGTGGGACTACTACTTGCTGGGGTAGACCACCAGTGGGCAGAGCATGTCCAGTTGTTTGTATCACTGGGTTAGGTGCAAGTTGGCCTGGATAGGGAGGTGGGGGCCCATTCTGAACGATGAATGGCGAAGGGCTCTGAAACTGTGGGACCTGTGTTTGATAGTACATCTGTTATATAAATAGAGAGAAAGAATACAGAAATTCCTTAGAATGCCTAGATGAACATCTTGAGGGAGAAAGAAAGGAGATATACAGTAGTGAGTTTGCAAGACAGGATCAAAGGCACTAAATACAATTTTCAAGCACAATTGATCTAGATATTATCAAGGAAAACAGGCAGAAGAGGTTTTGGTACACTGACTGTGATCATTATTGCCTCTACAATTGGGAAACAAGTCAAAAAGTGGATACTCCTGTTTGTCAGCAAGCATTTCACTTCAAATCTAAAAGGTACTTTCCATCAATGAGGCATTTAAAATTTTAATTTAACAATCCCCATTGTCTAATAATAATTTTGTTTGTCAAGAAAGTCCAAGAATCCTAAGATTTGACATCTGCTGTGATAGCAAATACAAACTTAATCAATAATGTGCATAACTCTTTTCAAATGACCTTGATAGAGAAGGAAATTTGCATTGCTGCATCTGAAGCCAGCTTCTATGCACCGTGTACATCAGACCACGAGCATGGTGTTGTATGGCGGGCCATCAGTCTCAAATCGTGGGGAATCGACTTATGCCGATTTAAATCAACATATACCAAATTTCCTTTGACTAATACCAGTTTTCAGCAGCTTTAATTAACTTCTACCGATTTAAATCGACATATATCAGTTTAATTCGACATATACCAGTTTAAATCGATGATATGTCGATTTAAATCGGTATATGTCAATTTGAATCGACATACCAGTTTAAATCGATGATTTGTCAATTTAAATGGGTATATGACAATTTGAATCGACATATACCAGTTTAAATCGATATGTCAAATTAAATCGGTATATGTCATTTTAAATCGACATATACCAATTTAATTCGACTTATACCAGTTTAAATCGACATATACCGATTTAAATCGACAAACAGTATACCAATTTAAATCGATGATATGTAAAATAAATCAATATATGTCAATTTAAATCGACATCTACCAGTTTAAATCGATGATATGTCAAATTAAATCGGTAGACGTCAATTTCCTTGGACTTATACCAGTTTTTAGCAACTCAAAGTGACATATACCTATTTAAATCGACATATCATCGATTTAGCTCATTAACATATTCCAAATCCCAATTTCGGTGATGATCAATATCATCGATTAAAATTGGTATATGTTGATTTAAATCAGTATATGTCGATTTTAACTAGTATAAGTCGAATTAAATTGGTATATTTCGATTTAAATCGATGATATGTCAAATTAAACTGGTATATGTCGATTTAAATCGATGATATGTAGAATTAAACTGGTATATGTCGATTTAAATCGGTAGAAATCAATTTAAGCTGCTGGAAACTGGTATAAGTCGAATTAAATTGGTATATGTCAATTTTAATTGATATATGTCGATTCCCCAAGAAATGAGACTGATGGCCCGCCATAGGTGTTGAAGCCCGCACTCTGTGTTAAATTTGTACTGTTATAGCGGATCACTGACCCTGCGATTTGAACCCCGCAATATATTAGGATTGAGGCAGGATCAGACTCCATGTTCAGTGTTAAATACCGAGTGCAGTCTCATCTGTAATATAAATGCAGCCATAATTATGACACACAGGTTATATTTTATTTCTCGTTGGTAAAAATTTGTTCTTAAAAGACGCCATCTTTTTATTGCTTGTACATTAATTTGATTGAGGGATTTCATATTAAACTTTGGAAACACAACTTTTGGTTGGTTTTAACTTTTGACAACCAAACTTTCAAGTTTATAACTTATTTTTAATATTTGCCTTCATCATTTTGTTTTGTTTCTTCATCCACACAATTGATTTACTTACCACGTGTTGTCTTGGCGTGCTCTTACAGCAATCCAAGGCGCTGCAGGTGGAACTTGCTCCAATAATGGCCACCACAAATTCTGCTAACAAGCAAGTTAACATGATGCAATGAATTGCTAAGTGAAGTCTTGCAGCTGATAAAGTCTGTAATAAATATGAATATTCATTTAAAAGTGAATGGCAATCAACAAAATTTCAATCCTTGTTAGTTCTAGTAAAACTTAAACCAGGACTGTTGTGCAACAAAATGGAAAATTGATTACTTAGTACCACCAGTAGGGGAATCTGATGGAGTTGTCGTTTAACTCCTTTCCCACTTAAAAGATTACTTTAGGCAGAATTGTAGTCTTCATATGTTACATCCAAGATAAAATGAAATATTTGAATGCTGGAAATGTTTCTATGGCTATTCCTGTTTTCATGCTATTCTCCTTAAAAGAAATATGCTAAATCTCTGTAATGATCCTTTAAGGCTTAATTGACGACGACTTCGACATCACTGTGCAGCGCAAAATGTTATTTTCAATCCATTGTTTTACAAATTTACAATAAGTGGGACAAGAAAATGTTCTTTTTTCTTCATACAACAACAGAGCACACCTGTTTAAAATTCCACACCATTTTGTCCTTTGACAAATTTCTAACATATTGTCAACATGTCATTTGAGACCACAGAAGTCTTATATATCTTTGAACATATAAACCAGTGCAGAGATTGTAAGACCAAAAGCAGCATAAACAATTTTCATGTTATAGCAACTGGCAACTCAGATTAAAATCAAGGAAGCTCTCTACATCAAAAAACTGAAACCAGTTTTAAATAGTCAGGTATTCCAACATGGATCCTCCTACCTACTCAATGTATTTTAAACTTTGCTACATTTATCAACATGGTTAATCATATCTATGTTATCACGAAATGGTTACAGACTTATGGAACTATATAATTTTAAAGCCTTACTCTACCTGAGGAGGAAGATGAGATATCTTCGAAAATGTTCGAACAAACATGACGCTTGTAAATATTATTATTTTGTGTTGCTCATTTATTTGGTTCTGTAAATGTACAACTCTTCCTAAACTTTAGTCTTATATATTCCCATTGTGTTTGTGTTGAACCTGAGCAACTGACCTAATGGTCTGTGTATTAGGCTACATAGTCCAGTCACTTGAATTTTTATATAAAGGGTCAGTCCTCAAACATTAAAAGTGTTATAGGAATACAGTCTGGACTAGACAGCAGTGTTTGATGTTCTACAACATAAAAGAACTATTTTTTGGCCTAAGGCCATCCTTTAATGGTTGTACTCCACTGTAAATCTTAAATAACACTCACATCTTTAATACACTCTCTCTTAAGTTGTGTCAGGTTATTCAGAGTTGGATCAGCATATGAAGAATACCCATGATACCCAGTACGATATGGTTTGCATGGGTCATCATAGCTGCTGACTGAATCATCCTGCAATACAGCCTTTAGCCGGTTTGATTTACCCAATGAAATTGACACTGGGATAACACCAATTCCTGAAATCACACAGACAGTTATTGAGAACGCCATGTAGAGAGAAATCTGTAGATTGGAGGTGGAAAAAATGAATCTATCAGATATTGCTACCTCAAAAGACGAGCTGTTTAAAGATTTCTCTGAGTTTAACTAGCACATTTATCAGCATCATACATACATAATAGAGCCCTTCCAAGCAAAACATGGCATCCCTCACCCCCTTTCTCTGCAGTACAGTACTTTAACAGCCAAAATGGCTTACCATACTTTGGACTTGTAATGTGAGTACAAAGACCCAACGTACCAGAATGAGTACAGGAAATTTGCCACAGGTAGGCTACGAGAACGGAAGAGTGTACTCCATCATGAGTACAGATTCGATACTACAAGTCTGCTTAACTGTAAGATTATATGTATGCATGGAATCAGCCGGACACTTGCATAGTTTCAAAATAGTTTTGCAATTGTCAAATGCATTCAGTAATTCTCTAACTAGGAGCACCATGGATGGTTGCGTTACCATAGATCACTTTGATTGACTGAAAGGGAATCCATGTTTGTGAGAAAAATATCATCATAATCCCAAACAAATATCCCACTTTTGGTTTAGTCTTGAGATTGACGTTACTCTTCTATTTGATTACAGGAATTGACTGGTGTTGATCAAATCAACAGTAATTCTCCTTTTGTATTTTCTACCGATCTTACAAACTAAGGGGCCAGCCTGTTTTTCTTTTCTTTTCTTGAAAAAAAAACCTCTTTTCTTCGTATGGAGAAGTTACTTTTAATTACTCACCAGTGTTTGACTTTTTTTGCTGAAAATTCCAAAGACAGAATTAAAGATGATAGCCTATAATGAAAATTAAAGTCAAATAATGTGATCAGGTTTTCATAGTGAGCAATAAATGTTATTTAACATAAAACTGTGCACACTTGTACTTAATTATAAGTTCCTATATTATCTCTTTGTAGATATGTGATGTAATAGAGTAATAGTACTAGTAGAGTCTTTATGATGTTCATGATAACTTTTACATTCTCTTTATTTTTATTTTCATATTTTTTAAGGCAGAATGTGCAAATTATGGACACTGAAAATACTCTAGTGCCAAACATACAGTTAGGTAATATGTTAAGAGCTTCGAGATAATTTCGATTCAAAAATTTGCAAAATCTATCTTCATGAATACAGAAAATTAACATTTGTAATAAATATTTAAAAATTAGGAAATGAAAAACAAAAAGAAAGTTAAAGATAACAGATTCTAGTGTCACTACATGATATCACAGAGTTACAAAATGACAGCCCCCAGACAGGACTTTTATACTACAGTATGATAAACAGAGCCAAGATTTTTCACAGATGTTTTGGGGGAGTTGTTAATCGCAAAGATGAATATAATCTGGAGGTGATGGCTGGGTTTGGTTCACCTTATACATGAATAATGGAAATTCTAGCTTCAGTTATAAGCTGGGCTTAGCAGATTTGAGCCATGAAAGTCTGACACCTGAAAACATTTTAGACGTCATTACAACTGAAATAACCGTTTTGACTATTACGACAGAAATTCAAAATAATACAGTACCACGCCGATCCAAATACACCAGGCCTGCTTATCTCTTCGGTCTATTCCTTCTGCAATGTTTCTGCCGTAGTACGTCCTAGTGTTATAATTTACTTCTGGAAAGTCAACTGCAATGACAACGATTCCACAGATAAGAAGAGCCAGACCAAGGATAGCCTGAATGAAACCAGTACTCCTTCTAGCTGGGAAACCTCTGCGCGGCTCCGCTGAGGTTTGTGTTTCCGTCGGTACCGCTAGAGGTGCAACTGTTTGCCACTGCATGGCCTGCGGTAAAGGCTGTTGTACTGTTTGAACACCCTGCATCTAAAAGAAAAGGGAAAATGCAAATACATCATATATCGGAACTATTAATGTACGCTCCAGATTGCTGAATATCATGTATCCTTTTGAGTTGTGAGGCCGTGCATTACTGTCTACTGGCAGTTATATGCCTAGTCTCCGAGTAGAAAACACGATTGGAATACAACTACAAATAGGTTAAAAAATATTTTGTGGATTTGTTGTCTATCATTACAACATCTGTATATAAACAGTGTTCCTGAAAAACCATAACAAAAACAATAAATATA
>KN887342.1:55958-69470 GCA_000934455.1 Apostichopus parvimensis | reverse complement strand
TTGCACACGGGTCATTTCGTACTTTTTGGTGAAATTTGGCTCTTCCTGTAGGTTGTCATGGTAAAATCGTGCATTTCTTAGGGGTGTCCGAAATTGGCAGTGTTCCGAAATTAGCAATACTGACTATACTAAGTAGAAACAACAGACACACTCCCTTACTGAGGCTGGGCCTAACGCAGAACTTCGGCATTTATTAGAAACAAATATGATTCTGCTCAAATTCCCATACATATTTTAAAATGTTTCCTGTCATCTTTCGATTGTGAATGTGATGTAAATACTGACTTCTTCAATAGCCATGACTCAAATTAACCCAGGGGCTGCTCAAAATGTAATAACAGTACTAGTAGTAGGCTACACTAAATTAATGAGAACACTTATGAGAACATAACATTTGCAAAGAAAGAAAACTAAGAATTATCAGACAGAGGAGAATAAACATCACGATGAGCAATTTTACTCTATAATATTTTGTATCATAATGTACTAAAGGGTTTATCCTAGAGCTGTCTTTTCTTCACATTTTGTTCCTCAGGCAATGTGATAGTTCCAGTGATGAAGAGGAATACTCATTTAACTACAGCACTGATCATGATTATGACAGTTCATTTGATTCATTTAGCAGCAAGAAGTCCAGTAAATCCAGATGGACAAAACAAGAAGTGAGATATTTTTGTTTTAACAGTCTTTTATTTGGGTTCTTAGTCTTTTAATAAAGAGAGAGTGTTGATATGTTGTAGTGAAGTCTATCAAAGATAGGTGGCACAATTTAGGGTAAACAATTTGACAATGACAGAATTTTGAAAGTTTTTTAATAAAAGAGGCTCACTAATGTTCAGTGAAAACAAGTGATCTGTATATAGCAAGTCTTGTTCTTTACAGTAGATATTCCAACCTATTGTAGATCAATCCAGCCCAAAGTTGGACTAATCCCATTTTCTCCAGATTCCTAAACTGATATTCAGTTTACAACCATAATGAGTTACTAACGTGTATAGTGTTTGAGGGCCACAACCAGTACTAGATCTAAAGCAGGAACATAACAAGTAACTTTATTTTGAGTTGAGTCACTAACTACAAATCTTTCTTACCCGAGTCACTGGACAATCCTTTTGTAAAAATATTTCACAAAACAATCATACCCCCCCCCCTGACCAGCTGCTATTCAAACCGGCAGAAAATACTTGTGTAGCAGTATTGAAAGCTTTGAATTTTGTCTCAATATAGAAAACTATGGTTCTTGTGAACCAGAAATGTTTAATTAAACATGTTTGGACTTGCACAGTCACTTGATAGTTTTGGATAGCATTCTGCTGTGCAAAACCAGATTGTTCCCCTGAAAGGTAAGCTCTATAAACCATTCAATTAGCCTGTCAGAGAGGGAGGTTAGACTGATATACTAAACTTAGGAGGGGTTGGGATGACCACATAGTGTGACACTGCCTTGAACACAAGCAATAAGCTTAATGCACTACTAATTAATAGCACTTACAGTATAAGTAGTTTATATTCTTTAATACTTGATTCTGTGCTGGAAGTGCCACAGCAAAGTCACTGTAAAATGACAATGTCCAAACAGAGCCTCTTTCTTTTCTTAAGCTAGTTCTAATGCAATTTAAGCAGCTTACTGTTGGTAAGTACAGTTTCCAAGTTGAATGTGAATGTGATGACTGAGGGGTAGTAGGATTACAAGGGAAACTCATTGTGGGTTCATTATCCTCTCGTGGTCAGGTAATTACCTGAGTAGTTCCATTGACAGGCAGTAAGAGAAGAAAAGGCCCCTTGTTGCCCTTTGAGTTTGTTAGTGATCATGTATGTATGAATCGAAAAGGTTTCACATGATCAATGATGATTATTTTAATGGTCAGTTGTGACATGTTTGATAACTAATGAAAACATTAAGCATTGATACTACAGCAGGGGTGTGTAACCTTTTTGAATGAATGGGCTAGATATAAGGAATGAAAAAATGACCTGTTGTTGATTTAAAACCTTTGATTCGAGGACTTTCAAGCAATTGGTGTGTGTACTTAATCTGTATTCACAAATACAGTACAATTGATAATGAATGGGGATAATAGGCCTACCTGACAGCATCATTAGTGCCGATGAATTCTAAGCAGCTAGCTTGTATTTATGAGGATGTAAAATAGATTGATTTTGTTTCTTGTTCTTGAGACATCTCACAGGCCGCAACAAAGATCACTGGCGGGCCGCATGTGGCCCACAGGCCGTTGGTTGCCCACCCCAGTGCTACAGTATCTGCTCTATAGAGTATCATTCCGTGCAAATAAGATAAGAACCAGGGATAGGAGAGGGATTCCTAGAGAAAGTTAAAATTGTTAAGTATCCTAGTGTGAGGCTGTGAGCAACTAAGTAATGATTGAAAGGTACATGTACAAATAGTGTAATAATGGGAGGAAAGTTTTCAGTAATTACTACAATTAAGTTTACTGTAAAAATTATCCTTTTTCTTAAGGCTGTATGGATGAAATGTTTGACTCAAATAAAAGTGGTTACAACCAGAATTTTTGCACTTTTTTCAGACCTTTAAGAGGGCATCATAGCTTACTTTTGATGCCAGGTTGAGAATATGATGCTCTGAGAATTTTCTTTTATCTCAATTATTCACATAATATCCTTGTACCCTTATTCAGAAATCTGGCCATAAAGGTTTTGAAATAATTTACTTCTGTTTATTGGTACGTCTACCAAATGAAGAGTTTTCATTCTATTTATTTAAGTACTCTTTTTCTTTCGCATGTTCATATTTATAGGACAATACTTTGAGAGATCAAGTGGAACAGTATGGACGTAGCAATTGGAAGCTGGTAGCGTCCTCTCTTCCAAACAGATCAGAGATTCAGTGTTTCCAACGCTGGCAGAAAGTTCTTGATCCAGAGCTGGTCAAAGGGCCATGGACCAAAGAGGTCTGTATTAATTAATTAACACATATATAAAAGTTACTTGACAAACAGAAACAGTAATATTTTGAATTCTTGGTGTACTAGAACAAAGCGTAACGTTGGTCTTAAGGGTTCTCATTAGGCAGGATTCAGTATGATGTCATCGCTGAGGATTATTGCGGGAAGATATCATCTTTTAATTTTACAGATCTGCTCTCCTGTCTAAATTGTTGATTTTGCAATTAAATAGCAAACTTGTTACTTTTAAAACTGAATGGATGAGCTAAAGTTCGCTATAGATAAATGTTGTCCGTAAATGCAGTGTATTTGAATTAAGTTTGTTATTTATAGAAAGAAAGTTTATTATTAATCATCTCTAGAAAACACTTAATAATACTTGTTAATGGTTAGTAGATTAGTGGTATTTATTGCCAATCCTTACTGTACACTACTTCACGTGTGAAGTTTGACTACAGTATATGTTTGTTGATCGAAACCAACGCTGTGGCATCAAATTTAACTAATTACCATCATACTATATATGTGTAAGATGGAACTACTCTAGCTGGGTTTATTTAATCACAAGTTTTATTTATAAATGACCCACGTTTATCCCCTCTGAGCCATCTCTTTCATATCATCATTGATAAAATGGCAAAAGTGTATTTAGCTGTACTAACTCCTCTCTTGCATGCAATTTCTTATGAGATCAACAAGTCTTCCTAACATCTCTGTCGCAACCTCTCAAACTACCTTCTCTATCATTGATAACGTTTCATCCTTGCTCTCACCTACATTCTGCATGGCCATCACTCATTTTGCAAATTTACTGTGAAATTCCTTGCTCAAGATGTGCACTAATGGTCTCCTTTCTTCTATCATTTTAAAAATTAACTGTCCTGTCTAAAAATTTTATCGATTTTTATTTTCTTCTCACTTTTCTGTTGCACCCATCGTCATCTATTTCTAAAAGCGCAGTGGGAAAAGAAAAAAATGGAGTAAAAACAGGCGGTTTTTCATTTATCATTATTAACTCTATCTTTCTTTCTCTATCTTCTTATGGCCATGATCATTTTGTTTTTCGCTGCTGTCTGTAGGACGATAAGAGATTGTCCAAACTAGTGGAAAAGTACGGATGCAGAGAGTGGACATTTATAGCTTCAAAGCTTCTCGGACGATCTTCTAAGCAATGCAGGGAAAGGTACCTACCACAGTGTCAAGGAATAATTTGAAAAGTTTTATTGTAGTAGCCTTGTGAAGCCACTGACCTTTGTCTCTTATGATATCCTATGGCTCCTGTGTGACAGACTTCTACTCCATGTACGTCTGTGTTGACTCGTATGGCAGTTTGACCAGTTTGGCATAGCAGTTTGCGATGAATGCGATACAATAACGGATAAATTGTTCCCTGAGCGTGGTTCAAGTTCTCACATGATGCAGGGGTGTCTTTTCAGTGTTTACATAATTTGTATGTAGTAAAAAAATGAGGTCTGGTGATGTTAAATTTATCCTGGATTACTGAAGAAAAAAAAAATTGGGGGGGGGCCCCAATTTTGTTTTTGTAGTAGACCTGCTATGATTCATCTTTGCATATATGTAGCAAATTAGCAAGTGAGGCTAACTGTGTACTTTGTATCTTGCTATGAAAACACAAGGTTAATTAATGACTTGACTATTGCACAACTAGTAGGCTACTGTAGGTATCAGTATCAAGCTCGTTATTGGCAAGTTTTGTAACTACAGTAATGGTGCAAGTTGCGGGAAGTACCGGTAATCGTTGCGGGAAATTCCCCCTAAGAGAAAGTGTTTTTTGTGGGACCCTTTGGATAAATTGCAGGAATCCCTCACTCGCTCGTCCTAATGCAAACAAGGTGAAGGTGAAGTCACTTTAGTCTCTTCACTTGTCAACTAAAAAAATAAAGAAGAAAAAATTGCCTTGTGTTCATTGTGAGTCAAAGTGATAAATTATGTTACATTTCTTAGAAAAAAAAAAAAACGTTTCATTTCTTTCAAGCTTTCCTACATCTCTCATCTGCACTGCTTTCCTATCTTCATCAAGCTCCTCCTCCTCCTCCTCCTCCTTCTCGTCTTGTATCCAGAGACAACCTCTTCCACCTCTCCCATCTTCCCTGACAACATAGATAACCTTCTGGCATCAACAACTCCATCCTCTTCTCTCTGTCCGAGTCTCTCAACCTCTTGATATACGCAATCTAAATCAGGAGGGAAAACCTGACAAAGGCCTTCAAAATCTGTAAAGAGACATGCCAAATGATTTAAATTCACTGTCATATGTGCCAAATATATAAGAGAGAAGACAAGAAGTAAAAACTGTTGACAAACAGCCCAAAAGAAAAAAATAAAAAACTTTTGTAGGTAGTATAGAAAAGTTAGAGGGTCTGAAAAATATTCTCACCATCCTAGCAGGATCTTCTTCAAAGGTTGAAACCGAAAAATATACACATTGAAAGTTGACAGAGGGAAAGATAACTTCCAAAAAAAATTTTGTTTAAATGTGTCCTTAGTCTGGTTATTCACATCCGTCTGCCCTTGAAGAAAATCCTTCCGATTTCTTTTGCATGCTTCCTTTTCGTGGGATCTCCCCGAACAATGTCCGGTAAAATGCCCTCTGTTCGTCCTCATTTAACTACCTAACATTTGCAACCTGCATCATTCTAATACTAAAAGTATCAAGCAAAATTTAGAATAGCGCACCTTTTGCGCCATTCTTGGGTGAAATGCCGGGGCAATCTTTTAGAAATTTAGTCGTCATCATATTTACGGAGTCTTTGGCTGAAATGTTTGATGATGATGATATATTTGAACTTTGACACCTAACCCCCGACCCCCCCTCTCCCCCCTCACCATGTCACAGGAGGACGACCTAGTGGTGTCCTTAGTGGACGAACACGGACCCAAACGCTGGTCCGTGATATCCAAGGAATTGATCGGGAGGACCGGAAAGCAGTGCAGAGAAAGGTAAGCTTGGAAGCGTCTGTGCCACGTAAGTTAGCATAGGCGTAGGAGGCTGGGGGGGCTGCAGCCCCCCAACCAAATTTTTTTGACAAAATTTGGGCAATATGCTGAGAATTTATCGGGCACCTTCTGAAAGAAATATCATTTGCAATGTGTTTTTCAATGGTTAAACTTATATTATTATAATGATCATGATTATTGTACCGACTTCCCCAATAATTCTAACCAATATTGAAGGGTAATTAAAGTGGCAAATGATTGTATGTTATTGGCATGTGATGTAATAACCGATGAACGCCTATATGATATGCACATTAAGATGTTGAACGCGCAGAGCGCGCCAACAGTTTTGGTTATATTTTTGGGCAAGTCGTTACAGCACCCCCCCAAATCAAATTGGTCTCCTATGCCTATGAGAGTAAGAATAACTTTATTAATCCTTAAAAGGAAACTACAGAGCTTGCATGGTAATCAAACATAAATGAATAAAACGTAAAAACTAAGAAGAATGAACAGCATGAAAAGCAGCAGGTTGTACAGAAATGGCAAGAAGGCAAGCTAACTATTAAAATTAATATTTTGAGTTTTAATGGCCTGAGGAATGAGAGATAAAGGATAGTGGGTTCTAGTAACAGAAGAAGGCTGCCTGCTACTAGTGTCAGATGGGGTTGGATGGGGGGTGGATTGAGGGTTGTTTATAGGAGGAGGCATGGCCCCTGGGGGTCCATAAAGTGGAATCCCATATAGAGGGGTATGAGGGTCAGCCCGAGAGGAAGTTATAAAAAAGTGTATGTGAAAATCATGCATTCTGAGGCATTATTTAGGCTGTAAATGAATGAGAAGGTGCTGAGAACTACTTTTAATTATTCGAGTGTGATTGGAAGGGGTTGGGGGTCGGGAGGGGGGTTGTATACACCCACATCCTCCTGGATCCCTACCTGCTATGAATGATGCTATATTGAATATGATTTATTTGTCACCGTAATACATATATTTATGAACAGTTCTTGGGAATTCAACCGACTATGAATGTGTTTATATTAAATTGGAATAAAAAATATGTGGTTATATGAATTCATGTCGAAGGGATAAAAACTTGTTGAATAGTTCGTAGATGGGAAGAGGTCAGTTCCTGTTGACTGCATAGATTTGAGCAGATCTTAGAGCAGGGTTGGAACACCTAGCTGAATTGCCTGCTAGCAAAAAATGACAATTGACTACTCTTCTTTATTTTTGATTGGTTGTGCAGCGGATAATTATTATTTTTATTTTTATGATTATTTACCAGATTTATATAGTGTTCTTTTCTTGCTGAAGTATGTTCAAGAGCGCTTTACAATGACAACAAAATGACAGAACCCTTAAAATATGAATATGAAGAATAAAATTGACGCAGCTTAAATATTAATATAAAAATATTTATATACTACATATATACTAAGGAATAATTTTAAAAACAATATAGATTTAGAGTGAAATTCCTAAAAAGAAAAAGTGAGTTTTAAGTAAATTTAAGTAACAAAATGACAAAACCCTTAAAATATGAATACGAAAAAAAATAAAAATGAAAGGACAAGGAATTTCCAACTAATTTGGTTTGCAAGGTTTTCCAACCCTGGCTGATAGATCTACTGTAGTAATTAATTAATTAATTAATTCTCCATTCATGTGTAAAATGTTTGTCTGAATATTACACAGAAAAGCATTTGATATAATTGGTTAAATAATGTACATGTGCTAAGGCATTGCCAATTATGTTATTAGTTTTATTTATTTAATGTTGAGCTGTAAGGAAGCTAGCTGGTCATGTCATCATTCTTATTAATTGTGTGTCATTTTTATTAGTTTGTTAGGATTTAAATTTAGGAATTTTTAGATAGAAGATGCAAGACATTCTTTGTTAAATATATTCACGTTTCGATCGTAATATTTCCAAGGTGGCACAACCACCTAAATCCCGAGATTAAAAAATCGGCCTGGACTCCTCAAGAGGACAGAATCATCTACGAGGCTCACAAGAGACTGGGAAACAGATGGGCCAAGATAGCTGAACTACTGCCGGGAAGGTGAGTGTGTACAACCAGAGATATTAGTCTCCGTGGTAACCATGCAGGTTCAAACTCACAGTTCTTCCAAACAGCAACATTCCTCTCTTTAGTTTCTCCTTTCTATCTCTTCACTCCTATAGGTGAGGATGAGATATTGTAGTTCCTTTTCCCAGTTGGACCATATACAGCTCTGTCAGTTGCTATAGCAACAGTTGCCATGGTAATGGTTAATTTTCCTGGGTAGCTACTCTGAGGTGTCCATGATAGAGGGCAGTCAAAATGTGTCAGTGTGTGTGACCAATGTTGTGTCAAAGCTCCTCCTAAACGGCTGGGATGATTGTCTCGATGTGAAGGTACCCCAGGGTTAACCCTTCATGGAATCTTCACTGGTATAATGCAAATGTCAAGTACTATCAAAAAATATTTGGTTGCCATGGGAACCAAGGACAAAGGTCACATGCTTAACGTGTGTGTGTCCAATGTTGTGTCAAAGCTCCTCCTAATCGGCTGGGATGATTATCTCTATGTGAAGGTACCCCAGGGTAAACCCTTAATGGAACCTTCACTGGTATAATGGAAATGCCAAGTACTATCAAAAAAATATGTGGTTGCCATGGGAACCAAGGTCAAAGGTCACATGGTTAACGGTCTAATAATACACTTGATTTGATATCTTTGCTCACCCTGTCCCTCAGTTGATATATAGTGATGCGAAAAAGGTAAATTTAATGTAACAAAATGTCTGCCATATCTTCTGGTTTGTGCTGTTTTGGTATGTGAGTCAAAATCAAACACCACGATAATAGTTTCTGTCTGTTTTTATTTTTCACAAACATAAACACCGATGTTTTGTCATTTACCACGCAGGACTGACAATGCCATCAAGAACCATTGGAACTCATCCATGAAGAGAAAGGTTGAAAACTGTAACCCTTACACACCGATGAAGAGGACAACAGTAAAGGCACAACCCGATGTAAGATTCATTGCTTATTTTGTCTGTTGGCCATGGTGTACCTGTTTGTGGTTATTGTCGCATTAAAGGTCATCTAAATGGCAAATTGTTTCAAATTGACTAGAAAGAGAGAACGAGATAGGGAATTGTCACCAAATGCATTAGCAATTGTAGATAGATCACCCCATAAGCTTGTAACACCTGTGAAAACGGATCCCACTTCTGACACCATCTGTTCTCCACGTTAAGTATGAGAATGGTCACGTAACATAATTGTGGGCCTGTCTTAAATTCTTAATCATACTTTTCAATGTTTGGTGGAATCTTTCCAACGCACCTTGGCTTTGTGGATGGTTAGCACTGGATGTAACTTGTCTAATATTCAAATGATAAATAGCTTGGGTTATAACCTTAGGAAAAAATTTAGGTTTTCCATGACGATTGTTTCAGCTATGGTCTTAAGTTTTGGTGTATAAATTGAACAGATAAGGCATATCTTGAACTACTTGACGAACACAACAAACCTAACAATATGTTTCCCTAGAGCTTCTCTCTGGAAAGCTCATACCTGCTGTGGTAAATGTGTCTCGACAGAGTTAAATGAATCAGGGTGTGACCTCTGATTACATGGTATATGCAAGCCACTGTGGCATCAGATATAGAAAAAAAAACAGCAAAGAAACAAATATTTATTAATTCATTCCATTCATTAATTCATTCATTCATTCATCGATTCATCCATTCATTCATTGATTCATTCATTTTTATTGATTGATTGATTGATTGATTCATCCATCCATCCATTCATTCAGTTATTCATTCATACATTCATCCATTCATTCATACATACATTCATCCATCCAACCATTCATTCATTCATTCATTCATTCATTCGGTTATTTATTTGGTTATTTATTTGGTTATTTATTTGGTTATATATTTGGTTATGTAGGGATGGTCATGGACCAATAGCTGGATAGCATGGTTGGTATAGCACCTAAGTTAGCACACATAGTACGAGATACGTGTAGTCCTTTGTGGTCATTGGTTCAAATCCTTTACTCTAGCCAAAAACTTTTATGCTTTTGCAAAGTTTAAAAAATGAAAAAAAATTATCCATACAGTTTTACATTGTTAGTTGACTTTAAAACTAACTTTATGTTCAAGTCTTCGTGTGTGACATGAAAGGTAACAAGTTGATAACAAGTTGATAACAAGTTGATAACAAGTATCGATCTGTTCCTTTGGATGACTAAGCATGACACTGCTTAGTCACCGTAAAATGCATACCATACAATGTTATTGTCGACTCATCTTTTGAGAACGGTACCGCTCACTTTGCTTTTTCCCAATATCTCTTTTTTTTCAAAGGTTTCGTCGAATCAGGACTTCAGCGTTGGCTTTGTGGGATACACGGGGACTGTGAAAGGTATAGTTTCATGATCTGCATAATAAATACTTCAGTTTGTGCATTAGTTGTTAGTCCATGGTACATTACTGAAGGTAGAATCATATGTTTACTAGTTAAACTGTGAATTCTTGTGTTTGTTTATCATTTCATAATGCTTCTTATCTATCTCAGGGAGCCCGTTGACCATCTCAGATACAATATGATTAATTTCTATTCAGTCCGTAGTGGTACTCATGTTATTTAGTCCATAAAATGGTACTTAATAGTCTTATGGCTCCCAAAACACCCTGTAACAGGCAAATTTGATAAGGAGGTAGAGGAAGAATACTGTGAGTTGTCGAAATGGTGATCTTCACCCGATAAAATTCTTCACAAGTTACTTCCCCCCTGTTGTCACCACCGACGGACGGCTCCTCTCCCCCTACCTCCCACCCCACCCATCCAACACCACCCTGGCATTACAAATGTGATGGGTTTCATGAATTGTTTTTCTTGAATGTCACTTCCCCCCTGTTGTCACCACCGACGGACGGCTCCTCTCCCCCCCACCCACCCACCCATCCATCACCACCACCCTGGCATTACGAATGTAATGGGTTTCACGAATTGTTTTTCTTGGTTTCCAGCTACCATGCAGATGATGGAAGCTGGCCAGCGTATCACCCAGACTCTAAACCCCATTGGATACGGCCACCAGCCCAGCGGCAGTAGCAGCCAAGACAGTGGCTTTGGGGGTTCACAGGAGGTAGACGGTACCGCATCCGACGATTCAGAATCGCTACCGTTTACAGGGTGAGTATTGTGTTAACAGCACAGTTTTGTTTACCTGTGTTTATATTAACCGTATACAGGGTGAGCATTGTGTTAACAGCACAGGTTTGTTTACCTGTGTTTATATTAACCGTTTACAGAGTGAGTATTGTGTTAACAGCACAGGTTTGTTTACCTGTGTTTATCTTAACCGTTTACAGGGTGAGTAATATTGCGTTAACGGCACAGCCTGCACAAATGTCATTTGTTTACCTGTGTTTACTATAACTGCTCTTTAAGAAATGAACCAGATCTTGCAGAATATGCTAGAATATGCTAAAATGACCACAAACAGAGTCTCCTGAAGTTTAAAATGTTATGTCTTTCTCTCTATGTATTGGTAACTTCTAGAAGGCTTAATGTGCGATCGTAATGTTGTTAAAGGGTTGTGGAATATTTAATGAATATAATAAATCAACAGCAGTTTAGCTTACAGTATAGCCTAAATAACCAAACTGCCTATAAAGAATTCCTACAAATCTAAGAAGGATATGTCAATTTATTTCAAAGAAATGGGTTCACCTATATTTCCCCAGCTTTTATGAATACTTTTTAAGATATGGGCAAGAGTATGAACAGGATTAGAGTACTTTTGGCATGTTACATGGTAATTTCACACTTTCAATCTTCAAAGCTGTGAATCAATCGCAGCTGACTAGAATTTCAGGTAACCAATGTATCCCATTTGAAAGACCTGTTCCTGCTGTTATCATTGCAAAGCCACCCTATACCCTAAATACCACATGCCACATACCCTAAATACCACATACACTAAACACCACATGGCCACATACGCTAAACACCACATGGCCACATACCCTAAGCACCACATACCCTAAACACCACATACACTAGACACCACATAGCCTAAATAGTACCACATGCCACATACCCTAAATACCACATGCCACATACACTAAACACCACATACCCTAAATACCACATCACCTAAAAACCACATACCCTAAATACCACATGCCACATACCTTAAACACCACATGTACCCTAAATGCCACAAACCCTAAAATACCACATACCCCTAAATACCACATACCCCTAAATACCACATGCCCCTAAAATACCACATACCCTAAATACCACATACCCTAAATTCCACATACCCCTAAATATCACATACCCCTAAATATCACATACCCCTAAATACCACATACCCCTAAATACTGCATACCCTAAACACTACATACCCTAAATACCACATACCCTAAATACCACATACCCCTAAATACCACATACCCCTAAATACCACATACCCTAAATACCACATGATACAGTATACTGTACATCACATGTACCAATAGGTAATGCTCAAAGTGTTATTAGTAAAACATCTCCTCATGTGCTGGTCAAAAGTGACTCTGTTTCAGGATCAGAAATAAAATTTAAAAAAAAAAAAAAACCCTTGTAATAATGTCTTGATTGTTTTTCTCTCCCAGTTATTCTGACCTCAGGAGTGCGTCGGAGTACATGCCCTTCGAGACGGAGGACTCGATGTCCGACATCGTCTACGGCTACACCGACAAGGAGAACCTGTCGCCGGTCCCTGGGATAAAGCTGCCGTCAAAGGCATCAACAGGTGACGGGATAAATAGTGGTCAGGACATTTATTTGATATTGATTCCACCCTGCACATGTACCCTGCTGTGTACCCGTACCTTTCACCACCCCACCCCCCACTCCCACCCCACCTCACCCACTTCCACCACACACACCACGCACCCTGCCAGTCTCTCTCTATCAATGGTTACTTGTTTTACCACCTACAGCCATAGACGCTTTTGTGTCGTAGACCACAGAAGTGGTTCTGTCAGATGTTTGTATCGTCTTGCACCAGTTTTGTCTGTGTTTTATTTCTTTTCATTTTGTTTCTTGACCTTCCTTTTAGTCCTACTTTCAAAAGACATCGCATCCTACATATTTCCCCTAATGTCCTACTGATCCTGACTCTCAGTAACCTTTGCTCTTTATCGTTATTTAATTTTCCCGATAAAATATTACTTCTTGTACCAAAGGTAGCTGCAGGTTTTCTTTATTAAGCCAGGGATGTGCCCAGGATTTCCTGAGTGCCGGGTATACTGATCGCCGTCCTGGGGGAGGGGTCTAATTGGGAGGGGGTGTTTTTTCGATTTTGAAGGTGCTCAGATGCCAAATGCTGGCACTTGTGTAGCTTTTTAAGCACATACAAATACATAAGTACTAGTTTTGCTAACAATTTACATTTTAAAATTTTTTTAGTGAAATATATTACGTACCTGATAAAAGTTATTAGGGTTTGTTTCAAAGAGATTTTACAAGGGACCGATTGAGAGCCGTAAGTAATGTTTCTCGCATGCGTAACTGATGCATTATTAGTCTATATGATTTTGGCATAGGCTAGGCCCAATTTAT
>KN887342.1:28350-44440 GCA_000934455.1 Apostichopus parvimensis | reverse complement strand
ATAACTACCAGAACATTAGTACTTCAACTTTGTGAAAAAAAAATTCTTGGTGCAATGAACAACCCTTCCCCCCTCTCCCCCCTCCCCCCTCTTTTTCATTGTTACATATTGTATTATATCCTCACACTTCCCAGAAATTTCTTAAAATTCTATTAGATCTGTCGATATTCATGAGTGTGCTTTATACATCGATTTCTTATGCAGTTGGTAAATCTTTTTAAGCTTTCACGTATATTTGTACATAAAATGTTGCTTAAACTTAAAGGCTTGTGTTAAAGATTCAAAGGTTAGGTGAGAGGGACAATCAATTTACAAAAATAAAAAAGAAATTAAGAAGAAAAACCAATCATGGGTAATTGTAGGTATAAAGAGAAAACAAGGTAACACACCTTAGAATAATTAATAACAGCTACATTAGATTTAAAACAATACTTTGTTAACAAAGGAGTTTCAGAGGTCACATTACAAATTTCATAAAGTTCCATTACATTTTAATAAACAATATCAATATTATACATCGGCTGAGGGTTAATATTTTATTTCTTGGAAATTTTGACTAGATAGAGACGAGAGCGACTTTTGTAAAATGCATGCAGTTTGCATTTGTATAATGCATTTCTCCAACATGAGAAGTCTTTTCCAAACATTATGAAACATTAAAAAGAGATAGATTTAATAAGGTAAAGGACATTGACTTTTGCAGTGATTTATTATGAAGCATTAAATTTCTATAAATGTAATCTTGGAAGTATGTCACCAAATTGAATGTTAGACCTTTTGTCCGTGTATGTTAGAAAGATGTATGTTATCAAATTGTACAGTAGATCATTGCGAATTAATGTCACAAATTGTGTCGACAGAAATAAAAATGATGGTGAGTACTGTTCCGTAGATGTATAATGTTTGTACTCGTGGACTCGTTTTGAATTTGTCGAAGGTTCGTCCAGTTTCGTCAGAGATGGTTAGGAATAAGCTTTTAAAAGTCTGAAAACATTTTGTTAAGTATCTTTGAAAAAAAAGTATCTTTGAAAATATTACAACAATTCAATAATCTTTATTGTCCCATCAAACTCTTGGTCTGGGAGATTTAATGGAAATTCTCATGTAAACTTGAACTGACACAACTGTGGGGGGTGAGGGTGATGTGATGAATTGTTTTTTTCAATGGTTCAGTTTGTACACAAAAACTGTTATCATTTGATTTGATTAACTTAAGAACAGTTAACAATTGAACTTATGATATATGAAATATTTTGTATCACATATCCTGTCACTACAATCTATTTTATATGTCTGAATAGACTCAGGAATTATTTTATCATCTGCTGAAATATCTGTGATTCATCCCTCCCCCCATTCATGTGTTTATTGGGGGTGGGGGAGGGGTGGGTAACACAGAAAATGTCAAGATATATTTTTGTTTCCATCAATTTGTTAATGGTGTTCAATCCAGTCTTGTTATATATATATACAATGTTTCACATGATGTTGTTACGTACCCCCGAATCGGGTGTTTTTCATGTTACATATTAAAACACAAAATGCGTTGCATCAGTGTCGGTCTGTTGAAAATTGACAGAATAATTATTAATGTGTGGTTGCATCATCATCATCATGATCTAACAATTAGCAACTATGAAAGGCTGTTTTTGCACCACTGCTGCAGCATTTATTTGACTTCAGACGCTGTGAGTCTAGGCTATGTCAGGTTATGTAGCAGAATGTGCAGCGTTGTGTTTGACAGGTTTAGAAGTTTAAAGGACTCGATCAAAGTCTTCTTGTGTGAACTTTGTCATCTTGCTGTTTATAAAGGCTGCATTATTGTGATCAACATGTGAACTGATTTCTCTCCTTGTAAAGTCAATTTGGCAGCAAAGTGCGGAGAGGATAAAAAGCTTGGTGGTTTGGGGTTAAAAAGCTCAAAAAATAAAATGGACGTTAGGGGAGGGGTTTGGAATCATAACTTTGATCTTTTTTTGTTGGGAGGGGGGGAGAGGGGTGGGGGCTGTGGGAAAGACTTTAATGGGAACTGGAAGGTTCAAAAAGTGTATTTTTCGTAAGAGATATTTTCAGTTACGGTGTTGCGTTATTCGAATTAGAATTTTGTCAGAAACAAGGTAGGATCAAGTATGATACATATGGAAAAGTTGATGAATATTTTAACAGTTAAACAATGCTGTAAGACAAAAGATTAATATGCACATTTTATGTTAATGAGGTTGCATAGGTGATGAGTATCATTGTAGGGACCAATCGTTAACAGTTATTATTGTGTTTGGTAGTTGGTCATCATGTGCAGTGAAATGTCTTATGGAAGGTCATCAGCATTGCCCTCCAAACATAGCAGAAAGCCATGGCAAGATGTTAAGCAAGGACAATGGTGATATTTGGAGGAAATGGGCGACTGGTGTAGAGATTTCTTGATTTCCGCATGGGTAATTTTTTGTGTCCGTTTGAGGGGCACAACTCTTTCTACGAATGCTCCTGTGGTACTACTGACAATGTTTTGTACAAATATTATTATGGGAGAAGGGTGTCAAATGGGTGGGGGGGGAGGGGGAGTACCGTCAGTCTCAGCCCATTTTGCCATCCTTGTGAGTCGATTTAAACCTTTCATCAGAAGATAATAGGAATTTGTAAGAAGCAGTGGCCAAGGGCAATAGATATTCTATTGTTTGGTACCTCTGTAATGTAAATATCACTAAAACAGCAATAATTATTGTAAATATTTCCTTTTTTTCCCGACATTTTCTGAAAGAAGCTATAATTGTAGTTTTATCCTCTGTCTTTTCGCTTGAATCTTGATGAAGTGGTGTAATAATTTGAAAATAAACAGAAAAAGAATTTTGTTTGAGACAAAAAAAAACTAAGAAAGCCTTCCGGCGTGATTTTTTCCGTGCACTTTTTTTTTTTATTATTCATGCAGCAGATATGATACGTGTATCAAAAGATAACAACAGTAAACAAGATTAACAGGTAAACAAGATTGAACAGGTAATTAAATGAGATTAACAGGTACATGAGATTAACAGGTAAATGAGATTAACATTCAAGACCAATACTAAAACAAGATTACTGTTTTAGTATTGGATTATTATTATTTTAATTTTTTTTTTATTATTTATTACTTTTAATATTATTATTACATACAAAACACCAAAATAATTTATTCTTGTACTGTAAAACAAGAAGATTGTTTCAAGTTGGATAAACATGGTGGAACATCTACCTTTAAGCAGATGAAAGGGAATCGAGAAATATTACACATTTCCTTCGTTAAAAAAGACGTGCCAAAATTCTTCATTCATTTATCCTTACGTGACACTTTCAGATTTCAGCTTAATTTTTGTTCGTTCCTGTTCACATATACAGCTACTGTGCCATAAATGCCTATACCTCTGTGGTCCAAGACACAATATTGTAGGTACATACAGTATAGGCTAATACATAGCTCCCAACTCTTGAGAGGGCAAATGCTGGTCCATGCCACGAATCGCCGTCCTGGGGAGGGGTATTTTTTTTGGAATCCTGGTGATGCCTACATGTAAGATGGTGGCACTGAGAAAGGCTTTTGTCACCCAAAATTTTCTGAGAAATGCATTTTATGCATTATGCTAAAGAAATGATGGTTGCTAAGTCAAAATTTGACACAATTTTTTTTATGTATACTTGACAATTACAATGCGGGTTTTTCGGACGCTTGCGCGGGTCAGCGGGTTTGGGTGTTAGAATGCGGGTCAGTTGGGAGCTCTGCTAATAGGCATATTTTATTGTGCATAAAATGTCTGGTAGGTGCCATTTTAAAAAAAAATAGAAAATTCAAAAAACAATATCTAATGTATGCCTTGATTTATTATTCAAGGATCCTATTCTGATATAATAATAGCAAAAAAAAACAACCTCACAACTTTTAGAAATATTTCAGTTTTAGCTTGATGACCACAAACACATAGGAACACATAGGAAATCAATGTGATACAAACCCATTTGGCAGCAGTTTTTAAAAGAAAAAAATAACACCCTCCGATATACTATGCCGGTAAAGTTATAATAAATATTCTACATAAAACAATACGTCACGTGAGTCCTGTGTGTTACTTTACTTTTGAAATGTACTGGCATGCGCTTATCCTATAAAAAATATATAAGGCCATACCTGGTTTACACCTGTATGAACATACACCAGTATAACTTGTTTAATATTCAAGCCTATAAAAATATTCAAAAACAAAATTCAGAGAAAATCACAAGATCTATGCTATCATCAATACAGTCAAAGTCACGCAAACATTTCCAAATCCATTACTATCGTGTTATGTAAAACAAAAAGGATAAGTTAATGTGTTCCTACGCACAAGAAATGAATGGTTCACCTACCAACATTTTATGACACTCCACAATTTTATTGCCTATAGTCTCCAAAATTATATTATATTATAAAATTATATATCGCCAGTACTGTGAAAATACTGTTATCTTCCTGCCTGTTCAGTTCTGGCAGTGACTAACAGCCGTGCGGAAATTTTTCAGCGCAGTACCCTAGCAACGACTTAAAGCAGCTTACCGCTGCTATTTATGTCTTTATGTGTACAGCAGCTTAAACACAGCAGTATGCCCTATCTGAGGGTGACTATCTTTAGCAATTCTGGTTTCCAAAAGCTTTTATAGTGGGGTGCAAACAAAGGTCACTTCCATTTTTTTTCCTGTTGTGTAAAAATGAAACAGGAAAAGCCGGACAAGTCGATATGTGCCTACACACAGGAAAGGTATGGTGTTTCACCTAGTACCACATTTTTATGACTTGGCAATTTTATTGCTATGTCTCCAACTTTCACAATATATATATATTCTCCACTACAGTGAAATATGAGTAATAAAACTTCCTGTTTACATGCATGTGGTCTTCCTGTATGTACAGTCGGTAGCTAAGCAAGAATTTAAAGGAGCTTACTGCAGCTCTATTAATTGTATTAAGTTATATAGCAACTTTAACGGTGAAGTACCGTATCTCTGATGGGACATGTCTTAGCGAAACAGGTTATGAAAGCTTTTGTGGGTACAATCAAACTAAGGTCTATAAGTGCATATTGCAGTCTTATGGTAAATATCTTACTCTTTCCAACAGCTTCCACCTTTTTAACAGGATAACAGCTCAGTCTAAATCTAGACTCACATGGTTGTGCAATTGCCCCATCTTCACTCCAGACTACTATGCACTTCCCCCCCCCCCCCCTCCCCCCCCCCCCCCCCCCTAACCCCAAAATTGTGCTTCCACCAAGAGAACAAAAAAACTTCATAAGTGTACAGTTAAAACATTTTGTGCCCCTCCCTAAATTGTTGGTGCCCCTCCTTAAATTATAGTTGGTCCCCTTCCCCCCCCCTCTCAGTCAGAATTCCTGACTACGTGCCTGCCTCACCCACTTCTCCATAACTAAGTTCACTAACATCTTACGAGACTATATCGATACTGTGCCCCTCCTTCAATTATAGTTGGTCCCCTCCCCCTCCCAGTCAGAATTAATAATATTTGCTTTTTTATATAGCGCTTTATACCAGCGATAGGTCTCAAAGCGCTTTACAGATGTTATATTACCCCTGGTCAATGATAACCTGTCACAGAGACAATCCCTCCAGTAGGCAGCAGTTATATACTGCGCCCAATGACAAGTTGCCTCACAGGTACCCATTTAACACCTGGGTGGAGAGAGGCAAGTGAGATAAAGCATCTTGCCCAAGGACACAACGTAATGAACTAGGCAGGAATCGAACCAGCAATCCTTGGATCACGAGTCCGACGCCTTAGCCAATTGGCCACCACGCCTAAGTGCTTGCCTTACCCACTTCTTCGTAACTTAGTTCACTAACAACTTACGAGACTATTATTGAGACTGTGATATGAGTTAGATCTAACACTGCCATGATTGTAGAGTATAAATAAGAGACCGACTCTAGTGCTGCTTGCATGTAAACAGATAAAACATACCAGGTAGACCATATGAGAGGCACTCATATGTCATGTCAAAGAGATTAATGGTAAACAACGGATTAATGAAAGAGCTCCATCAGCAATTAGTTACAAACGTTCCCCGACTGCAAAACCTGTCATAAATCCTTCTTCGAGTTTGGAAAACTTACTGGTGTACTGATCGTATAACAGCTACATATTGGCATTAACATGGATACATGTACAAAAATGATAGGCTGGTATTGGAATGTACAGAGAGATTATCATTGTTATTGTATATAACAGATACTACCCGATAACTAATTACAGTACAGTACACTACGCTTGTGGATTTACACTTCCATCAATTGGTTGGGACATCACAGATTTAGGGCCTAGCCAATAGATGCTCACCGATTCACGATAAAGCTTTTTGCCAATAGTTTAGTGTCTCACATGAAGACTAATTTTTTTTTTCGGTACTAACATTTTTTTTTGGGGGGGGGGGGAACTGCAGCTATGCCATTCAGGACAACACTCTGCTAAGCTATGGGGGTTAACATTCATGTCCAATGCATGGAATTCCCATTTCAAGCCATCTGGTGGTGTTTTCCTCCGAAAGATTTCTAAGCTCAGCCCCAACCGTAGTGAGGTTTACCTGCAGGGGAAATTCACGTCCCAGATTTTGATAACCAAGACTCTATAACCTACGGTAGAGTAAGCCTACACTAGTTGATACTTTATGATAGCTGTTCCTACAGTGTATAAACACATATGCCCCTCCAAGCTTCCCCTCAACCAAATCCTTTGCCAAGATAAATCGTGAATTATAATCTAAAGATATCATCATGTTTGTTTTGACCATTATTCATTTATCCTATCTATAATATACATATTGCTTTAACGTTTTACTCAGTTTCTATATGACTGCATGAGTGCATACAATATGTAATGACCCTGAACTGTGTCTTTCATTAGGATTGGCAGCAGCACTGGTTGATCTGTACTCTATTATAGTGAGATGTTTCACGTACAAGATATATATATCGATAACAACACACGTACAGGAAAAATGACAATGCACATGTCACATCACACTAGTATTATGAGGCATTGTTTTCTTTCCCAGGGATGAGCCTGGGTTAAAAAAAATTCAAGGAACTTTGCAAAAATTGCGGTATAGGCTCCAGTTTGAGTATGCTACAGTGTGTTAGGATAATAGTTTTGTCCCCATGGTAGAAAAGAAATCACGGATATTCCACGAATTCGCGGAAAAAAGCTCATGCCTGCTTTCCGTTGGTAGCCGTCCTAAGAAATTCAACTTTAAGACAAAGCCTAAGTGTAAAAAATGGAATGATTCAATTGTTGTACTTAGGCAGCACACGTATCCCAGGGTCCATGACCACAAAAATATTAACTATTAAAGTTCTAATAATTACGAAGATACATTAATAACATTTGTGACATATGTGACAGTTTATGTTAATAAAGCAAGAACAAAAAAAAGAAAGAATATATATACCCTTTTGATATTTAACCAAATTTGGTTTAAAAACAATATTTCCGTTTTACTTTGTAGTCAAGGCAAGTGTTTTTAAGGCATATATATAACCATACACATATACTTAGTAGTACTTTATACGATAGATTTTGGCAGTATGTTATACGGTAGTTATATAGTACAGTAATTAAACTGTATACATATAACCTAACATATATACTTAGTAGTACTTCATACGATAGTATTAGCAGTATGTTTACTGTATTTAGCACGTTAGTCAAATTGTATATAACCATACATACATACTTTACACAGTATTACACAGTACTGTATATATGATAGTATTAGCAGCATGGTACTGAGTACAGTAGTCAAATTGTATATAACCATACATACATACCTCATAGTACTTTACACAGTATTACACAGTACTGTATATATGATAGTATTAGCAGTATGGTACTGAGTACAGTACTCAAATTGTATATTACCATACATACATACTTCATAGTACTTTACACAGTATTACACAGTACCTCATACGATAGTATTAGCAGTATGTCATACTGTAGTGCTCAGTACAGCAGTCAAACTCCTCTGTATTGTACTCTATACATGTAATGCACGTAAACAATTGATTTCTTCATACATTCACATCCAAGAAACACACACTGTGACACTGTGATACACGTACTGTACCTAATACTGTATTGATACAGTACTGCATTATTCAGCCTCGTTACATAGATATGATAAGCCATGCAGTCTACAGTCATTATTAATAATGACATATTGAAAATCTTAGCATTATTACTGCCAAAATACTACTATATATGAATATATGGTGAATTGGCAACTGCTCTGGATAAAGTGCAAACATGGCAGCTGATAGTAAAAACCCTCGGCAATTTATTATTCTGTTGACTCACCGTGTGGAGGAAAGCATTTACACGTGATTTCTGCAGAAATGATGCAGAACAGTGCCTTAATTTTACAGTACTAATTAGTTCTTAACTTGTGCATGTCATGATGCAGAATAGTGCGTAAGTTCACAGTACTAATATAATTCTAAATTTGTGCCATGTCATGTCGTTATTGTCGTACTGGTGATTTTTAATCGATACAGCCTGACGATGAAACTGTACACTCTGAAGGAAATTATCAAAATGATATCATCATCTTTAGGTCTTGAATCTATGCCATTTCATCCAAACATTATATGTAAACTACAGCAGTACTGCAACACAAATTTATACAACATATATCTTTGACATGCACTGTGAAACAGCAATAGTCATTTGTATGCAGTGGAGGAAGTGTATGGGGGGGGGGGGGTTGGGTAAGGGGAGGAAGAGAGAGGGTACAACAGCCAAGGAAGTCAAGTAATTTTTGCCTTTTCCAAGCACATGACCACCCACCCTCCTACGTGCTGCGAAAGTGTCCATTAGCTGTAGGTTGCATCCCAAAACCAGCTGTTTGTGCTGAATGGCAGGTTTTTTTCCAGTTGGTTAGCTGAGTGATGAGTCGCACCTTAGTTTGATCTGCCTATCCATCTATTACACAACTCATCACACAGCTACAGTAGTAGCCAAATCAATATCAGTTTTAGAGCAGTGCACGTATTCTTTCGCATGCTTATATCTTCACAATAACAATGTAACAATACAAATCTATCAAACTTATGCATTAGTTATAAATATGTTTGGGAAGAAGAAAGAATTCATATCAAAAATCTTTATAAAAATCCTAAACTTAGTATCAAGAACTTAGTATCTAGAACCTCCACAATCTCACCTCTGCAAAATATGTGTAACTAAAACCTGCAGTAGGCTAATACTGTAGCTATAATGGAGATGGTTCTATGCACTGTACATGTTGGATGTGTAAGTATACGGTATTATCAAACAATAGCAATCTCTAACATGTAGTTCTGGCAAAATTGATGGGCAGTTCAAGGCAGACACGGCAAGCTACAGTATGAACAAATCAACTCTTCCAAACTCACGGATCTCAGTCTGTTGCTTTTGCAAGAGATATATAGTTTCAGTAAGTTGAGGTCAAGAGAGCTGAAAGATGCAACCTATTGTTAATGGGCTAATTCTCGTCATGTACCTCACCCACCCACCCCCACCTCTGCATTGTCACATTTTCTAGACACTGCCCAAAATTTGCATAATTTACAGATAAATTCACAGCCACCAAGGAACCCCCTTTTACCACTTCTAAAATCCATGCTCAAGTTTTTGACACAGGTCTGTAACCATACATTTTGCCATTTCTATTGAAAGTGACACAGGCTGATCACACGCAGAAAACCACTTTGAACATATCAAATTTGCTCGAGAAACCACATTTTGCAGCCAAGTTCGATACAAGAATGTTTTCCCTGTCATAACCCATGGGTGGAGACCATACATGTACGTACACACAATCTGCTTTGAACATGCACACACCAATGGAGAAGAATGTTAGTCCAGTACAAGTCATACTGTAGATAAAATGACTGCTTAGTTTTACGCAGAAAGATATTATATTCTTTCACCTTTGTAACATATACTGTACATGCTGTCATAATAGATAAACCCTAAAGTTAGTTTTACGCAGAAAGATATTATATTCTTTCACCTTTGTAACATATACTGCACATGCTGTCATAACAGATAATCCTAAAGTTAGTTTTACGCAGAAAGATCTTATATTCTTTCACCTTTGTAAAATATACTGCACATGCTGTCATAATAGATTAACCCTAAAAGTTAGTTTTACGCAGGAAGATCTTATATTCTTTCACCTTTGTAAAATATACTGCACATGCTGTCATAATAGATTAACCCTAAAGTTAGTTTTACGCAGAAAGATCTTATATTCTTTCACCTTTGTAAAATATACTGCACATGCTGTCATAATAGATTAACCCTAAAGTTAGTTTTACGCAGGAAGATATGATATTCTTTCACCTTTGTAAAATATACTGCACATGCTGTCATAATATATAAACCTTAAAAGTTAGTTTTACGCAGAAAGATATGATATTCTTTCACCTTTGTAACATTATACATATATAATGTACATGCTCTCATAATATATAAACCTTAACATTACAAAAGCCACCCTTTCACCGGTTCAAGAACAGTCACCCAAATTTTGAGGAAAATCATCTCCGTTTCATATTTTTTTTCTTTCGGACTTCTTCCCTCAAATTTATGGAATGGCGTTCGCATCCTGCAGTTTCAGAATGAGTCCTCCTTTGCGGTGTAGATCCTCTGTGTCGTCCCAACCTCCGATGCACTCGCCCATGATGAAGACCCTCGGAACCTGAGAAGAGGAAGATGATATTTTTTTATATTAATATTTAAGCTGCGTCAATTTTATTCTTCATATTCATATTTTAAGGGGTTTTTGTCATTTTGTTACTTAAATTTACTTTAAACTCACTTTTTTCTTTTTTTAGGAATTTCAGTGTAAATCTATATTATTTTTAAAATTATTCCTCCGTATATATATATTTATATTAATATTTAAGCTGCGTCAATTTTATTCTTCATATTCATATTTTAAGTGGTTTTGTTATTTTGTTACTTAAATTTACTCTAAACTCACTTTTTTTCTCTTTTAGGAATTTCATTGTAAATCTATATTATTTTTAAAATGATTCCTCCGTATATATTAAGCTGCGTCAATTTTATTCTTCATATTCATATTTTAAGGGTTTTGTCATTTTGTTGTCATTGTAAAGCACTCTTGAACATGCTTATAAGCATGAAAAGAGCGCTATATAAATTTGGTAAATAATCATAATAATAATGTACTGTCAGTTCTACAGAGTATATCAACGTTCTGTACGGTTATATCATAGAACTGAGATATTTAATGTAAAGGACGCTGTAAACAACACTTTCTAAATACAACTGTCTTTGTTCGACTGCGATACCTGTGCTCGACTTCTCTGTACTACATGATTTATGCCTGGGCAGCTCTTCCGATTGTAAACCCGTCCTTTTGTCACCGGCCGTAAAGCGTGCGACAAAGTCTTGCTTTTGAAAACAATTTTGAACTTTTCAGAAATGATTACTTGAGGGTATTGCTACTGTGTTCAAAGAAAGGTCTACTGTACCTTTGAATACACTTTTAAAATATCTTGGCAAATTTTGAACGTAACAGTACTATGTCTCAAAGTTTTAGAAAGAATTAATTTGGGATATTTTAAATCCATTCTTTTATGTTGAACACGCAAACAAATGACTGAACTTTGATAAATATCAGACCTGTCAACCTGTTTGACCCTAAAATAGGGAGAATAACATTTTTCAGGGCCAAAAAAGAGGGAGAACAAGGGGAAAATAGGGAGGTTGGTAATTTTCAACTGAAATGATATAAATACTCCTAAATAAGTATAGTCTACTTATGCAATACAGTGAGAGAATCATCCAATCAGTGTTTCTTGTTGTAGTTTACAGCAGCTCGCTTCGCTTTCTACAGGGTTTCTTTTAGGTTTCCATTTGAAACAGGGAACATTGGACTCTGGGTACTGTGACTTCATGGCTAGTATGCTAGATAGAGTCCCATCAAGCTTGAGACTTAAGATCTTCCTGCGTAAAACTAACTTTTAGGGTTAATCTATTATGACAGCATGTGCAGTATATTTTACAAAGGTGAAAGAATATAAGAGCTTGAGTCTTGAGTCTTGTTCTTGCGAACTACACTGACTAGGAGCATAGGACTAATTGTTGGCTATTTTCAGAAATGTCGCAAGTGATGAAACACTATAAAACCGGGAGAATAGAATATGTAACCGGGAGATTCGGGTAAAAACCGGGAGTCTCCCGGTAAAACCGGGAGAGTTGACGGGTCTGAAATATACATATGGAGAGCGTTCTGGTTAAGGACTTGTGACCTAAGGCTTGCAGGTTTGATGCCCGGCCAATTCATTCCCTTCTGTCCTTGGGCAAGGCACTTTATCTCCATTGCCTCTATTCACACAGATGTATAAATGGGGACTTGTGAGATAAAACTAGGCACTCAATAGCTGACTGCCATGTGGAGGGATTGTCCCTATGTTTGACAGGTTATCATTGACCATCTGGAGTAACATTGTTACGCGCCTTGAGCACCGTTATCGGTGGATATGCCTGGGCTTGATAAATAATCAATATTATTATGATTATTATTATAAGCTACTCTACTGTACTGTATGCACAGTACAGTAAGAGCAGCAACTGTTCCTTCACTTTTAACTTTACCATGCAGGGAAAAATTTTGTGTACGAGATTTTGTGTACACTTAGCAGTTTTAAAAGCTCTCTTCACGTTGCCTCTAAAAATAACAATACTATGCTTCCTGGGTACATACAAAACTGCTATGACAACTTTGCAAAGTCCTGTAAAGCAAGTTTGTCCACTTTCACATAGCATTTTGCCATTGCGACACCAGAAAGATTATTCCCTTGAACCGTTGTGTAATTTAAGCATTGGCAGATCTGCTTGACTGAACAATAGACAACTTTCCCAAGAAAGAAGTAAAAAAAAAGTGTCTATTCTATAAAAACAATGCTATTATCCCCCGTAGGACCTCTCGCGAGGTCGATCAGGGGTTAAACTCCTTTTTGTTGTTAGTAAAGTAGCACAGTTTGTAATTCAAACTGAGCTACTATCATTTTCCATTACTGACATGGTTAAAATCATAATAAAATAAAACTGTTAGCAAACTGCTTAAATCCACTAAAGAGCCTGTGTAAGAGAATGTGTAAAAGGAAGTTTGGTCTGACGTTTCGATCCTAGCAGGATCTTCTTCAGAGGCTAAACGACAGTCATCTCAAATAAAATGTTTCGAACGCCTTTAATATTAAACTATTGGACTAAAAAATTGGTCAGTCCTGCTGTACAGTAGCTGTTATAATCCTTTTAACTGAAGAACTATCAATCTGCTTTGTGGAATATTGAAAATAACTATTTTTTGATTGACAGTTAAAGGGTGTGAAGACTTGCGCAAAAAGGAACGTCTCATGCCGGTAATCTGACCTAGTTTTGATTGAGGTGTAACAGAAGTGTTAGACACTAGTGTACGGTCAATACATACAGCTACGGTCAATACCCACAACACAGTGAACATAGCAGCGATGGACATCTCAGGCCTAGATAAAAGATAACAAGGTATCACGTTTCATTCCTGTCTGCATTTTGTAGCGACCCGAACAAAACGTCACTTGCAAGCAACAGAAAGTTAACTTATTCAGAGCGTGGCACACGGTTTGGGGCAAGTCTTCAATGCCTTTAATTAACAACACATACAGCATATGGAAGCAGTGGATTGAAAGATGACATGTCTTTTGAACTGTACTTCGAAGGTGCACTTCCAAACAATTGACACCTGACATAAGAAGATCTTGAAAACATAACATAGAAAGAGGACCTTCACTCAAGCTGTGTTTATTCTATTAAATACCATCACAATTCAAAATGAGCTAACTACTCTGCCTGAAATACAGTACTGTACGTCAGTCCTTGGTTGCATAATTTGAGTAAGTTGTACTTACCTGGATATATGTACTGTATGTGTAAACAGGTTAGTTAACAATATATTCAACCTATCCCCAGACTCAGCATTGAAGTAAATACAGCAGTGCTTGATCAGTACAATACTCATTATTACACCAAGGGCAATTCCATGAGAAAGTGGACATGATACCCAAAAAATTAAAAGTGTGTGACAATAGTAAATTTGGTGTCAAATGAAAGCTAAGAGTCCATATTTTCCAGAATCAGGTTCAGAAATGCAATTTTCATGCATTTTGGATATGAAAATATATCGGTAATGAAAATTCAGGAGTTGATACAGAAAATTGGATGATTGGTAATAAAAACTATTCCTCACTGCTAATTGATAGCGAGTATATAAATGATATCAGCCACTACCATGTGAGAGTATAGATCATGGAAAACTGAATGGATAATATTTTCGCCCCTTTTCCTCATTGGTTTACAATAAACTCAAGACGTGTGAAAACCCTTGTCTGTTTGCTGTCCTTCCGTTATCGACCTCAATCACCTCATTAATATTCATATTTCAAAAATGGGAAGGGTTTGTGTAAAAAAAATATGTGGAAATTGAAGCACGTAGTTATAGCTAGTCAATGATGACAATTATTTGTTGTAATTAAAGGGGATATTCATGATATACTTGTTCAAATGTCAGAAAGTTAGTCCCAATGTCCTTCCGTTACCATGGAATTGCCCCCAAGTTGCAGTACAGAGTAGTAGTGTAGTACAGTGAAATGTGGTACAGTACAGTGCTGTGCAGTACATCTGTACACACACACACAAGATGTACCAATCAGAGCTGCTAGTAGGGCTTACTAAAGTACAGTATACCGTACAGTGCAATGCGATGCAGTACATTGCAGTACAATGCAGTACAGTACAGTACACACAAACACACACATATTATGTACCAATCAGAGCTACAGTACTTAATAGGGATTACTATAGTACACTAGTACAGTATATATATAGTACAGTTCAATGCAGTACAGTACAATGCGATGCAGTACAGTGCAGTACATAGTACACAATATGTACCAATCAGAGCTGTTAATAGGGATTACTACAGTACAGTACAGTGCAATGTGGTACAGTACAGTGCAGTACATAGTACACACACTACACACAACATATAGGGATTACTACAGTGGCTACAGACCTGTAGTGAGTCTGTATCCATACTCTTACAAACTTGCAAGTACTTAGTCATACTCTAATCTAATCCATATTTTGGACAGGACAGTTTTTCAATTCAGTATGTACTAGTGGTTCAATGGTGGCACAGTTAAGGGGGGGGGGGGGTGGTGAATGTCACCTATATTTGTAGGCTAGCTGGATTGGAGTGTGTACAGGTATGTAAATAGATATTGAGAGAGGAATGATATAAATCCTGAAAGTATAACAACTTCAGACGAACTTCTTTGCGTACATACATAGTAGCAGGGTCAACCAATTATCCACACCTTCACTCACAGTACCTCACTTCCCAACCCCCCCCCCACCCAGAGGTACAGACCCCACCTAGGGAGACCCATAAATGTACCTCACACCCCCTAGCTACATGGTGAGAAACATAAATGTACCTCACACCCCCTAGCTACATGGTGAGAGACATAAATGTACCTCACACCCCCTAGCTACATGGTGAGAGACATAAATGTACCTCACACCCTCTAGCTACATGGTCAGAGACATAAATGTACCTCACACCCCCTAGCTACATGGTCAGAGACATAAATGTACCTCACGCCCCCTAGCTACATGGTGAGAGACATAAATGTACCTCACACCCTCTAGCTACATGGTCAGAGACATAAATGTACCTCACGCCCCCTAGCTACATGTATGGTGAGAGACATAAATGTACCTCACACCCCTAGCTACGTGGTGAGACCCATAAATGTACCTCACAACCCCCTAGCTACATGGAGAGACATAAATGTACCTCACACCACCTAGCTACATGGTGAGACCCATAAATGTACCTCACAACCCCTAGCTACATACATGGTGAGGGATATAAATGTACCTCACACCCCCTAGCTACATGGTGAGATATATAAATGTACTTCACAACCCCTAGCTACATGGTGAGATATATAAATGTAC
>KN887342.1:10152-20646 GCA_000934455.1 Apostichopus parvimensis | reverse complement strand
CCCCACCTTGGCTACGCGCCTGGTGATTGTAAGATATCGTAAATTGTTTGGCTAATTGCATTCCAGGGAGGCAAGTTCACAATGTAGAGGATGATCTTTACAGGCAAGTAGATTTTAGGTAAGTCTAACAAAGTCATTATTGGCGGCAAACTTAACCTTATTTTTCAACAAGTTCATGATCTAAGCAAAATAGGCTATGCAATATTTGTTTGGAAACTCTTATTTCTCTTTTATATGTATGAAGTGATACCAAGCGGGGACTGCATAGATAATATGCGGTAGGATGGATGCTTTAAAAACCTTCTTACGAGTTTCAACAGAATATTGAAGGGGTGGTTGGGGGGGGGAGGGGGGGGGGTTATATAGGTTAACGTGGGAACAATATGATATAATTTAGCTAAGACCTTTGAAATTTGGTGGTTCGAAAATGTAAACTTATAATCGATGTAGACTCGTAACTGAAGTACATTGTGTGAGGAGTACGCTCAACACATGAACCGTCAATTATCGTTTTCTCCTCCTTTGTTTCTGCACATTGGTCAGAATCGATCCGATCTTACTCTATAAGCTTGGCTTTGATACAATCTACAGGAATGTGTACAGACTTCGCGTGCGGGTGTGATTTAAAAAAAAAATCGCTCAAAATAACAAATATATGAACAGCATATTATAAAGAAAATTGAGTTAGGGAATTCTTGAACGTTTTCAATCTTCAAAAGATTGCTATATTACATGCAACTTTATAGCGAGAAATGTCCATCTTAATCGCTATTTTATTTTCAGAAAATTGAACTTACCTCGCTAACAGTGTATAGCTTGCTAGTGATAGCGTCCCTGCATCCCCTGGTGAAACGATGTGCCGCGATGACGTCACAGCGCTCATCGTTCTCCACTGTTCAAAATATATTAGATTTAAAGTTGGTGCGAGGTTTACAAATTTACTAGTCTTCTGAATCATAGGACGAAAAATCCCCGAACTAGCACAATTAATGGCGGTGACAAAATGATGTAGTTTTTCTTCATATCCCCAATAGACTGCCACTAAAAAATTCCTTTAAAACTATTAGCCTATGTTTAATGTTGATATTTTCAAATATCATTTATTTTGATTTCTTTGGATTAGGAATTATAAGTTCTTCTGGTTTTACGTATTAACAACTTCCGTATTGCGATGTGTATACATTTAGAGATATAACAAGATAAGGCAGTGCCTGTTATCAGCATATATTTATAACAACAGAGCACTTCAAGCTGAACGTATTTCGTCAGTATACATTTATGAATAACTGGGCTGAAAGGGGGGCTCTTTGTGAGACGCCACTTTTAATCTGAGGTGTAGAGGAGAACTCTTTCGGTAATTGTTATTTGCCTTGATCAGCCTTGCACTGTAGGAAGTTTACCAACCAATGAAAAAGCTAACTTTCCTCAATAAAACTACATCAGTAATTGATTCAGTTTTTCGGTATATTGAAAGCACTTGAAAAGCCAAGAAATAAAACATTATACATTGTAGTGTCGTTTAAATTGAGCCCAGACACAATAACTTTTTGTATGCAAATTTATTGTGATCACCGCGTATAATGATGGATTGCATTATGTATATGAGCAATATTTTCTGCATGCATACAATTACAACCTGTTACTCGAAATATCAATAGGTCGATATTAAGAGGAAATATACTTAAAAATATAATCAACCACATCTGTTAGAGTACATCTTGAAATAAAATGCAAATCAAAACATTTAAATTGATAAAGTTGGACCAGAGATGATAAATAGTGCAACCCATGATATGTGGAGTGTTAGCTCAGTGGCCGGTGCCTTTCAATCATAAGGTGCCCGGTTCGAGTCACTCCCAGATTAATGTATGTCGTCCAGTTACAGAGTTATTGACAATTAACAATTCATAATCTAGGACGTTAAATATGAATGTAAGAGACTGACTTAGGTCAGCTTGCGGCTTTGATAAGCCAATGAGGCTTCTTCGCAAGTTCCTGCTTGCAGGAGGATCTAATATACATACATGTTGTGTAGATGATATGAAGCGGAACTGCAAAAACGAAAACAGGTGACAAGAAACAAGAAAACACATGGTGTGTATAGCTTCATGCAGGGTGTGTGAATCTCTCTTATTATGTGCAAGAACATAACAATATCATTACTCCCTTAATAAAGCTATTCACAGGAAGTTTATAATTGGAATATCCACCTATAAGTGAGTGCAAAAATCCTGCTACCGATTCAAGACTTCTCGAAATGGTGGTCCATTGTTACAATGCTGGAGAAACGGACGAGGCCCACATGCGTAGGAACATGGATAATGAGTTGAGGGGTGGGGGGGGGGGGACTGCATGCGCCAAGATTTTAACGGCACAGAGGTCTTTCGATGGGTTCAATGTGCTCTTACGATAGAATATGTTAGTTGTCAACTATAGTAACATGTTTATATACTCATTGGTACGAGTTTAAATGTAGTCAGTATATAGGCCCCAAATTATAGCACGCTATAATTTCTAGAAGTTTTCAAAAAGTACTTTCCTGGAGGTCTTTACTCTCCACATTGTTCTCAGACATTGTTAAGGAACATACAAGATGAGTGAATGTCCCAGTGAGGAAAATTTCCTCGAAGGTTGTAATAAAAACAGCTTAAGAATTTTGAACAAAGGTGACCATATTTTAATATCTAGCACATTTTGGGACAATACAGCATACCTTTAAGGATCGCTAGTCATTTATTAACATTTGTTTGGAAAATGTGTAAGGGAGAGTGATGGGAAACGGGAGCAATTTTCATCCGTAGGAGTGGCATTTCACCACCAGCCTTGCGTATAAGTTGACTGGACTGTAGTTTCCGTCATGCAAAGTTAAAATAAAAGAGGGAGATCTTTCACTTTAAGATGGGTGTATAGAAAACGATCATCGACATGTTTTCTTTCCACATCCCACAGACAGAAAGAACAATTATTATACGATATTCAAGTTAATTATTACTGTCCTTTCATCTGCCCTACCAGGAACAAGTATATCATAGGTGTTCGAAACTGTGATTCACTATCATTTCGATTGTTGACAGTCTACACTTATTTTCGGTTTTCTCTTCTATATTTTCCACTCTTTATATTCTACTCAAGTAAGTTATTGGACGCTACTTTGGAAGCTTCGGGTTTTTTAAAAATATTTTTACCCATTTAACTAAAATACAACTATTTTTTATTCGCCTTTCTTTGTAGCTTTAACTTATCAGTCCCATGAATATATATGTGAATCTTACATGTTATAGGCTACACTGTCAATCAATAATGTCACTGTTAGTGGGCGAGTCTTTTGTCAGTCTGGTAATCCGCACCGCGGATGTAGTCTGTTCTACGCTTCCGTACTTTTTTGTAGTGCTTATGTTATACTAATGACAAACACCATATTAGCTAGACCTACGTAAAGTACTACCAAGAAAGCTGCTGTAGAAGATTTTGCCGTTATGAATATTTTTTTACTGGAAGAGATTACTAAATCTTGAGTTTTATTGCCTTATCTTACAGGTAGGTTGTTCATAATAATTATGACCATTGTCCGCCTCCGTATAAGTACTGTTGTGAAGGATATGAATACAAGATGGCGGCCTCCATAATGATTCAAGCTGCGAATGGTATACTAGCTTCGGCAGAGTATTTCGATGTACTATCGGTACTAAAAGGTCTACGAAATGGAGCAGTGTGAGTTCCAGAAGACTAGTTTGGTGTTAAGTAATCGTTAGATTGAACGAAGGGTACAATGATTAATAGGTTAGAATGACCATGAATCTCAGGCTGGGCTCAGCACTGGCGCAGCCCACAGTAAGTTAGGCCTAGCATAGGCTAGGCTAGGGGGGTGTGTATAGAGCGAAAATAACATTTCAAGTTAGGCATCGTAAAAGGAAAAAAAAAGGTTGGACTCGGAATATGTTATTCCGTGTTGTTTTCCCGAAGTTTTTCCTTCCCGATTTAAATAAAGAATATCTTGATTTAGTTAAACAGAAGAAAATACTGTAGCATACTGCCTAGGCAAAGGCTACACTACAGTCAGTAAGTAGCAGGATAGGTCACACAAGACCATAATGAATAAATGCAAAGGCCCATCTGTGCCATCAATTTCTCAAAATCTAAGTGAATAAGTTTTCTTACATCAAACTTGTCTAGGCCTACAGAAAAACAAAACGTTTGTAATAGTTCTACCGTTCAAAGTACAAGTGTGCTTTACAAAGGTAGTAGCATGGACACTTCAAATTTCGGACACCTAAGCCTTAAATCACCCCAAAACTATATCTTCTGGTATAAATCACCTGAAAATATACTTGATATGGTGGGAGAAGTGTGTTATATTAAGATACACGGCCAAACTTTCTTTCCTGCAAACTGTTTTCACGTTGCAAAAAAGAAGATTCTTCGTGATTGTGGAACTGGTATTTCTTTGCTAGAGTATTGCGAAATTCGGACACTCGTTCCCACAGTGTGGCGCTGGTGATAAAATTGGTGGCGCAGTTGCTCTTTCAGTAATTATAACAGACTTCATAGATCTCCGTCATTTTATTGACAAATATGTAAGTATTTACTTGCACACGGGTCATTTTAGAGAGAAAGTATCTGTATCTTCGTAGTTTTTCGTGAAATTGGCTGCTGCTATAGGTTGTAATGGTGAAATCATGCATTTCTTAGGGGTGTCCGAAATTCGCAGTGTTCCGAATTTTGCAATACTGACTATACTATACAAGTGATTAAATGTTGTTGAAGTTAGCTCTTTGTTCAGTGGCTTAAAAAAATTAAGTTCCGAGAGAAGTTGACTGGCTGGAATGTGTTCAACTTTTAATATAGTGTAACTGAACTTCTCTAGGACGTAAGCTGACTGTTTTGCAATTTAAGGGGGTGGGAGGGGGGGCAGTGAGGGGAGGGGGAGGTTTGTGGTCATTCCAATCTTGGCCTTGCCTATGTTCAATCTTGCAGGTAATGCTGTTAGATACAAGTACCTTACAGGACATTGTTTAGTGTATGAGTGCAGGTGAAATAAATAAGCTGGCTTATTGCCAGTCTTCTTACAAGTTATTTCCAATTACCAGTATCATTCCATTCTTGGCCTTCCAATTTACTTTGTATCCCTGCTTACCTGTCTCCTTATAACTTCAGCATGCTAGCGCCCTACCATGCCCACAGTGAACCGGATCCTTTTTAACACTCTACGTAGGTCTTGAGCCACTGGTCACCACCAGACAATAACCTTCCTTCTCATTGTGTACCAAGCCTAGATACAATTTTGTCTTGCATGGAATTTTCATCTACGGTAGGAATCAAATGGAATTAAAGCCACTTTTTTTTCGTGCTCGTCTGATTGTTTTACCTTCGGAACAGCTGTAATTGAATTCCAGCCATTCCATGCTCTGACTGTATTGATTGATTTCCTTTTATCACTTTCTTTTCAGATATGGAGTCAAAGTTAGATTTCCTCATGCCTTGGTCATGACCTTTCTGTTTGGGAGGGGAACGTAAGTACTTTATAAAACCTTCCTCGTGAGTTGGTTATGAACGGGACATGAACATCTTTTCTCAGTCAATGTTTTTGCATCCATTTTCTGGGATGAAAAATGTACCGCTCTTCTTGATTCTTTGTAGAAGGCGATAGGAAGCTATTCAGTGGTAATGCATGTGTTTGTGTGTTTTCATATGTTTGCATGTGTTAGTGTTTGTCTGTATTTGTATGTGGTTGGTGCTTGCCTAATATCCGAAAGCACATAGTGTTAGCTACATACCTGGTATGTGGATCTCTATTATTATGTGCAAGAACATAACAATGTCATTACTCCCTTAATAAAGCTATTCAGATGAAGTTTATAATTGGACTGTCCACCTAAGTGAGTGCAAAAACCTGATTGTTTCTTGCACACGTATGACAAAATTTATACAAGGTCACCAGGGGTAAATATCTAAAAACCTTGCAAATATGTAGTAATACTTTTTATAGTAGGGCTTGCATGAAAACCATATGTGTTACATACTGTAGATCTACCGTAGTAAGAAGTACAACCTTATCGTTTGAAAAGTGTAGGTCAAATGTCATTCAAGGTCGTCAGAGGTCAAAGTTTGAAAATCTTGCATCCCTGGCAGTGCAGCCTCCATTAACTTCATTCTTATTGTGAGGAGCCATTTTAGTGATTCAAAGACACTTTTTGTGAAGGTCAAAGGTAGTTCGAGGTCATTTGAGGTGAAGGTTTGAGAAACTTTCAACATACAAGTTCCAAGGGAGAACTTGTGTGCAACTTCATTGTTAGTATACCAATCAATCAATATGAATGCAATTAATGATATTGATCATCTATATTGTGTTTGGAGCATTAGACCAAGCATGAAAACATTTCTTTTATGAAGCCTTAGCATACCCTAAATATTCATTTGTTTGTGTTTTCAGTACACTGGAAAAGTTCAGAGGAATTCTGAAAGCTACCTACATGCATAGCAAAAACCTTGCCAAGTTTGTTTTCTTGTACAAGTCGATGATGGTAATGCTTCGACGAATGGAAGGAAAGGAACAACATTTCCATTCGTTCATCGCTGGTGTCATTGGTGGCTACCTCGTCTTCGGAGAGAACAACAAAATCAATAGCCAAGTAGGTTCACCCCTCAGGTCAATTTTTTGCCATCTGAAATTGTCATTTGCAGACATTCCAGTAGAAAAGACATGTGAAATGTAAAAATTTAACCAATGTGTTAGTAAACAAGTACAGTGTGCTACGGTAGAAACACAGAGTGGTGAAGTGTTGTTTATCTGCTCAGGTTCAATAAGCACCCTCTCCCCTCCCACTCCTCCTTTATACAAATATGTATGGTACAATACTTCTAATGATAATTGTTAATGGTGTAGCCTTTTTGATTAATGGTGCCTTTTGTACTTTGTTGCAAAATCCTTGGTGAACAAAATATGAATAAGAATTGGCTGTTTGTTGTACATCTTGGTGAGCTAATGGTATAGCAATGAAGTTAAGATAGTCCTGTTACAATTATAACATAAAACAGGTGTTTGAGATAGTTTGGAATATTTTTTATTACTACTGCTTTGTCACTGGTCAAGTTTTATTTCAAGTAAAGAAATAAGAGTTGAAATTGTCAGTTTTTTTTAATCATTTTCCAGTTTAATTTCAATTTTTTTTTCATGATACTGTATACTTCTGAAAGTCTGGCTGGCTAAATTTGGAAAATTGATATAAATCTTCTGTTGGTGCAAAAATCTTGCATTGATTTATTTGATACTTTTTGATACAAGGAACTTGATGCAAGTATGTCTGCTCAATAATTATGCCATCCTGGGTTAACTTTAATCCCATAAACATGTGAAATGATGATATACAGTAAACTTATTGTTATATATTTTGACGGGACTTTAAATCTTTTGCAGAAAATACATTGTTTTTTACAACCTTTAAAGGGAATTTTGAGGTCTCTTATATGATCATCTTCTAAGGAAAATCATGAGCTTTGAGAACATAATCTGTTACTGTCAGTAGTCTGTTTGTATTCAGATTGTGACTTGGCCATGTGGTATTTACTTACATGCAACACCAAATAGAGTATTCATTGGTGTGTTAGGCTGCTAGCAGACTTAGTTTGGTACCATGTGAAGTTTTTTTTTCTTTTATTGATTCGTGTATTTGTCATAATATTCCACACACAGATCAATATGTACCTCCTCTCGAGAATCCTCTTTGGAGCAGCTCGTTTGTTGGTGAAAAAGGGAATCATCCAGGAACCAAAGACAGATCCATTTCCAATCTTTGCTTCGATTGTCTGGGGCATCGTCATGTGGCAGTTTTATAACCACAAGGAAGTATTACAACCATCTCTCCAGAATTCAATGACCTACCTCTATCGGGACTCCAACGTTTGGAACGACCTCTGGGACTTTTTAGTGTATAATAAGCCGGGCACAATATAGAAAAGAAAGAGTTAAACAGAAATCAAAATATCTGCAGTATTCAACTCATTTATTATTATAGAGTATCATGACGAAGATTTTTTATGAAGTACAGTTTACTACAGTATGACTTTAAAGCAAAAAAGAAAAAAAGAGAAAAAAAGAAAGAAACACAAAATTTATTTTGATACTTTCATAAGGTAATTACAGTGACTGTTTTTATACGATTTTCATTTCAATTAAATTCATATTTTTTTTTACCAAATAAACTACCAAATCCAGGGTGGTTCTGAAATGGACTGGCATGTTGAAGAATAAGCTTGACCCAGACTAATCTTGTTCAATATAACATGACAATGCAACAAATTTTGTCAATTGGGGAGGTTAGATTAAGGTTGAATCTTCATGAAAAGTATCAAATTGTCAAGTTGCTGGGGTGCACATAAACTTCAAGTATGTCAATACTATGAGTTTTGTTAAGTTTATTCAGAGATTTTAAGTTACTGAGTCACTCATTTGGGCGTAACTTGACGACAAGCCAAAAATATTATATTTGTGAAGTTTGAAAAGTTACTATAATATTGTATCTCGCAAAAATTCTCAAATTGATAAGACGTCAAACATATGACATTTGTCGGGTTCACAAGTTATGCTTACGTTACAGCCTGACGAAAATTCGTATTGTTTGTTTTCACCATGTTACTTGGTGCAGAATGAGAGAGCTTGAATCTTTATAAACACAATCCAAAATACCCCTCCCTCAAACTTCAGAACTTTCTATTCGAAGTCTAATACAGTGCAATATTTATTAAATCAATAAATATAATCATCTCTTTAAATAGATAAACTGTTTCATCTTTGTGGATTTGCAACCTGTGTACACAAATTATCAAGTTATGGTTGTTGATGGAAAATTTTATGAAGTGCAATGAACTCCCTCCCCAGACGACAGCTTGGGATGTAACATCGAATACAAAACCTAAATTTCTTCTCTCTCAGCTAAACGCTACAAAAAAGGCTGACTGGACAATCTTTTAATGTTTATAATTATTTAATCACATAAATAAAGCAAGTAAGATATGATTTTTTTAATGTTTCTTCATTAGTTGAGATGATGCATTATGCATAACATGGCAAGTCAGTGAACTACATTGCTGTTAGTTTTGAAACTGTTAACTCTCAATAATCTATCAAAGCTGAGAGCAAGGCAAAAAGTTGCTTTCGGCTATGTTGTTGTCTTGGAACATATGCGGACTAATTCTACAACTATGTATCGAATGTAAATAACAAAAGAATTATATCAACTAATTAAAAAATTGGTACATACAGTATAATGATGTACTAAAATGTAATGTAACGATATGAAATATATTAGCTTGTAAATGATTAGATATGTTGCTGGTCTCTAATCTACATTTGTCATAAGGTTGCTGTTACATTTGTATTCCTTAAAGGCATGTTTGGTGGTCAACTAAGAAGAAAAGACTTTTCCCAAGTAAATCCTTTGAAGAAAATCTACCCGTGCCCACCTGTGATCCTTTTCCTAGAGTGAGGGAATATTACCGCAGACAAAATTGGTTTAATTCAATCAACCATGTCTGGAGATAGTGGTAAGATACTGAGATGGGTTTTCATCCAGCAGTGTGAAACATTCTTTTCTTCAAGATAAGTTTACAATTTCTGACAGAGGAACACCCCTTTAACTTGTGTTCCATGGTTGTGCATGATGGAGGGTAAAGAGGAAGTTCGCCTCCACTTGCCTGTCTCGGTACAACTAAAGCTCTGTTGCTAAATTGTGTCTAGAATGACCTGGTAAACCTTTGACACCTGACCGCACAAAAAAAAACGGTTGCCCCTGGCCACACACACCTCATTCTACCACCCTCTCAAATTAGTGTTGAATAATGATTTAAAATTTAAGTGAAATGATACAACCCATTGTAGATAAAAATAATTATGAGATCTTTACATTCGAGAACAAATTTAGATCTGAACAAAATCTCTGTGGATTAGAAACTATATGTGAACAATCAAGGTAGATTACTGTGATAGAATATGAGTCGGCCTCTTGAATGGTTTAAAATACACATACCCCTAAAAATATAACAATCAATCAACACCTTGATCCAAACATTCAATCACACAGAAAATATATTTCGAAGTAATCACCACCTTCATTCCTGCTAGCCTAAACCGAACACTTACCCCTACAAATAACATTCTTTATTAACACTTTGCTCTAAAGATTCAATCACAGAGATGTACCGAAAATTATATTTTACCCTAAAATACTTCCCACGAAATTATTACAAATATACAATATTAATTGACTAAATATTACAATGCATCAGCAACATCCACTGTAGGTCTCTACTGGACACCAACAGGTTATATGTACCTTGTAATAGTACACAAAGTTATATGAAAAAGTTGTCACTAAAATGATAATGTACAGAAAATTATGTTATACACTAAAATACATTCCACGAAATGATAACAAATACACAATATTAATTGACTAAAAATGACAATGCATCAGCAACATCCATTGTAGGTCTCTACTG
>KN887341.1:5895-18180 GCA_000934455.1 Apostichopus parvimensis | reverse complement strand
GCCACATTCTGTTCTCCAACCCGGGCTCTTTCCAATTTAGTTATGCAACAGCTACAAATATTTTGTTGTTATGGGATTTTATACAACTAAAAGCTATTCACACACCAGCCACATTAGTAAGGAAACTTAATCCTCTGAAAACTGTGACAAAAGAGATATGATATTACAAGAGGTATAATATGAAAAAATATTTATCCATACTCAAATTCAGCAACTCTTGTGTCCACTTCTGTGTATAACTTTTAGTATCTATTTGCCAAGCTGTTTTTTCTCCACCCTTAAAGTTTCTAAACAGAATTGGCCATGAATTTATTCAACAGTAGATATACATTGGAGATAACCTGTTGTTTAGACACTTTTTTTTCACTATATGGTTTTGACCAACAGCCGAATGTACAGTAATGGGTATACCCAGTGTCACGACCAATCTGTCCGGGTTCGGTCTCTTTATGGCGGAACACGTCGCGGATCCCACTTCATATGGAATATACATAGTGGACAGACGCTTCAAGCGGGCCGATGAATCAGTCCAGCAGCTGGCCGGGGTAAGTCTACCTTAAATCTTGTATATTACACCCTCCCTTACTCAATGTGTAAACCCCAGGTCTGGGGATCAGGCCTGGGGATCAGGCCCGGGAATCAGGCCTGGGAATCAGGAATCAGGGCTGGGGATTAGGCCTGGGATCAGGTCTGGGGGTCAAGTCTGGGGATCAGGTCTGGGGATCAGGCCTGGGGATCAGGCCTGGGGTGAGTTAGTTGAATATGGGATGAAGAAAGCAGAAAGTGATGTTTTTAATACCTATGAAGCTTGTACCACACTGCGGTGCTCAAAACATGATGTCACCTGTCCAGAGAAGTGGAGCATTGGGGGTATGTGGTTATAGAGGTTTACATGTTGGTTACATGATACAGTGTTCTGCAATTGTCTCCGACCCCCACCCTATCGCCATACCGTAATTTAGCCAATAGCCACGGGTGGGCTATTCCTGTCATATCGCCATGACTTTGCTTCCTACCTCTGAACAGTTTTCCATTCCATTCGATGATGGGGTGCTTTCAAAATACTGTCTTCCACCTATATTCTTCTCCGAGGTCTTCCCTTCCACCATTTCAACAACCCCTTGTAGTTTATTATTTTGCATAACTTGATGAACTTCAGTGCACAACTGAGACTGCCCCCGCCCAGTTTTGGTCCAATGTAAACCAATCACTGTTCACAGGGAAAGAATGAATTTACATGTGACCTTCAAACGAACACCGGCGGTTAACAGAAAGCAGTTTGTCGTGTGCAAGCATCCGTCGTTCGTAGTCGTAAGCCTGTGTCCTGACAATATTGAAAGACTAGGTCGCTCGTCTCCCTTAGAGTCAGGTCGTGGGTCAGTTGGAACGGTCAGTCATCAGTTTTAAGCACCACTTTTTATTTTTTGATTCTTCCCGCAGTACATGTTTGACTTCACGAGGCTCACCAGGAGACAGCGTATACTGCAGAGAAACCGTACGGAACGCCTCAGCGAACTTCTGGACTGGAGGAATTTGGGCGTGGTGAGTATTAACCTTCGGAGTCTTAAAAATTGAAATATTTCAACATTTGGACATCCGTGCTGGATGCAGTCCATCAAAATATTGTCGACACTTTGTTTATAGATGCCTTCTAGTTGTTCACCGATAACTTATATTATTACATATTGAATACACTTTTATCTCATTTTTGGTTACTTTGAAACATTCCAAAACAGAATAAACACCTCTTCTCCCTCTGATAGTTCTTGGAAGAACTTGTGTGCTGATTGATAACCATGAAATAGTCAATATATGCAGTTCAAAATATTTTTTTTATTCTCTCACAGTTTTACAGGAAGGCTCGTTTCTTAGCTCTGCACAAAACTCATCCGGAATTTTTTCAACAAGAAGAAGAGGAAAGAGATATGGTAATGAGAAAAAAAAAAAAAATTGAGGTTGTTGTTGTTGTCAGTTTTTACGTATTTCTGTAGGTTTGATATTCCAAAATGTATCACGTTTTCAAGAATCGACCGACAAAAAGATTATTCTAGGAAAGTTAAAGCTTTTGAAGAGCATGTACCGTGATGACATTACAGACCACCCACTGTGTCCACTTTCTGGAGTAAAGATAGGTTTAGCCAATCAAAATAGTTCACATTCAATCAATGAATATCTAGAGTTTAGGGGACAGGATATTGATAGCGGTTTGGGGGGGGGGGGGTTTCAACAGTTTGAAGCATTTTACCCTTGATCAAGATCAGTGTTGCATTGGCTTGCCACTGGAATAGCCCATTGTGCTCCATTAAAACAAACAGGAGGAATACCGAAAATTAAAAATACCATAATGAATATAACATCTACAGTCAGTGGATGCCGTTTTCAAGGACTTTCAAGCATGTGAACCAAACAACAATTTACCACTTTTAAGCTGAGAATTCTCAATACAATGTTAACACAACTTTTCAAATTCCAGAAAATACTTCCTCACCCACCCACTCCGCCCCCTCTGGCTACCTCCATAGATGAAAACCATAGAAAATTCAGAAAATAGAAAAAGGTGGTAGCTCCCTTTTTTAAGTACTAGAAACTTCTGTCATGAGGTGAGCATATTTAGTGGAACCCTATATTTATGGGATCTCTTTAAACTTTGTTTTTCTTTTGTTTTACTCCTCTCATGTTTATCTATGTACAGCCTTTCCGGTATCCACGCCCACCTTCAGCCCCACCCTCACCAAGCAGTTCTCGAGCATCCACTCCAATCCCTGGATCAGAGGAAGAAGAAGAAGAAGGTGCAGAAGAGGGAGAAAAAGATTGAGCATGGACTTGACATCGGGTCAAAGATCATGAGGGCGAGAACGGGGGTGATGAGTCTTTAAGGTCAAACATTTTGTAGAGTGGACCCAACCCTGCGACTATAAAAAGGGTCGGCTTCCCCAACTTTCACTTTAACGTAACCCTTACATTTGTGAGATACTTAAAGAGCAGTTTGATTTATTTTGACATTGCATAATAAGAATAGAAATAACAATTATTTTTGAGGAAAAAAAAAAGAAGCAAATAAAAAACACAGACACAGTGAAACCAAACATGGAAAACAAGGCAATTTTATTTGAATCATTGTTTTCCCTTTTACAAAGCACAAAATTAATATGTTTTCAATTCTTGCCACAGAAGTACCATAGAAGGCATCATAATTTCATAACTTTGTTTTTTTTTAATTAGGTAGTTGGTTACTTAATTTTCAAAACAAGTATCGATAGCCTACAACAATTTTTAAAACCAGGGCTTTGATTATTCTACATTCATAGTTAATTGTTTACTATCATGTGTTTGTTTGTTTGTTCTTGTTTTCTCAATCATAAACCTTTTTTGCCCGCTATTTGGACAAACCAAAATCTTTAATGGCATTGCAAAAGTTACTGTGGAGAGCAGGCATATGATATAATGCTCATATCATATCAGTAAATGAGATGCATTTAGCTATTGACATCGACATTTCAAAATACCTGTGCATTTAGCAGTGTTGAAACTGTGCAATATCTAAAAGGTGGCTATGGTTGTGACTCTGGGAAGAGACTACAAACATGATTATAATAGATGATATTTTATCCGTAATGAAATCATGAAGCTATCATGATATGGACCAAGGACTTCACCTACTCGTGCGAACTTTCTGTAGTCGCTATAAACAAACACCGACCCCGCTCTTGATGTCCAAATGCTACAACAAGTTCAGTGGATTTGGAACCTTTTCGTTATTTTGATCGACGAACAGGAAGTTGGAAGTTCCTTTAATACCAGAGAAAAGCCCTGAAAGTATAATAAGTCATGCGATGTACAGTGCTGTCATCAACTGCTCTCGCTTAAATTACCCGATGAAAGGAACGACAATGACATAGTGAAAGGTTAACCCCTGATCCCAACATCAACCCAGAGCTCCGTTTACATTTGCACAAAATTGATCCCCCAAGTTATATTCCTTTTCCTGATGCCTCAAGGTTTCAAATCTTGGGATTCTGATATGCGTTTGCAGTACAAAACAGGTGTGCAACACCCAACTCCTTTGTATTGTGTAAACGAGGCTCAAGTCCCCCGGCATGCAAATTACATTAGGACAAAAGTTATATACAAACAATATTGTTAATGTGATATTTACAACATATTGTAAAAGATATTATCCCACCTCCAAAAAGTCCTAACGCAAATACCAAATCACCAGCCTCTGAATGCAGCCTAATATGTCATACTGTTTTATGATTATACCACACAACTCAAGAATAATATTATCGAGATCTATATATAGTTTTTGGTTTAAATATAAAACAGTGCTATCATCTCCATTATTTAAACTACATTTTTGAAGTACAGTACAAGGTTTTATTTCTGAGCATATGATAAATGAAAATCTTAGCCTTTGGGAAGGTTGAAACAATTGAGCTACGGCCCCTGGGTTCGGTATAAAGGTAGTTAGTTTGGTAACCCAGATAAGAGTTTTCCATTTACGATCTTATTTTAGTACCTTTCATTCAATAACCAGTGTTCCTTTCCTAATGTTTGTGCAACTAATTTTACCATTAGGACCGTTTTATTCAAAAGTCGCAACAAAATTCAATGAATCTTTTCCAGTTTTGCCTGCTCTTTAAATTGAAAAAAAAAAAACATAAGGTTAATTGATACCATCCTTTTTCAAATTTTACATTGGTTTCCTAATAGTTTTGAAAATAGATAAGTCAAATTAATAAACTTTTATGAAGTTCAATAAGGTCAGGTTATTAAGGTCTGGTATTTTGTTGGAAAGAATGAAGTTTATTCACATTTTTTCATAATATAGAACCAAAAAAACTAATTAAGAGTGCAAGATATGGTCCCCAGTGGTGTAATCGTCCCCGGGCCTAAACTGGCTCACTACTGACGAGGGGACTACCCACAAAAGATTGTGAATTTCTGAAGTATCGTGTAGTTACCCTTTTCTCTGGTCCAGGTTAATATCATGAATATTCATCGATCAGGGCCCTTCATTTCTAGTCTAGTATCATCTTCAAAAGTGTGACTTAACACCTGTAGACAGGCCTGATGAAAGGGAGTCAGGTCCCCTTTGTTAACCAACCCCCCCCCATTGACCCCATGTATTATTCCGGAACAGGTTATGTCTTTCCCCTAATCAGAAAATTCTTCATGAGGCCCATGAATGTACACCATGGGTTCATGATGACTTTTAATATTGGACCTGGTGACATAGTTATCCTCACGGGCCCAACATGGCTGTCAACGCCGCTTCCTATAGATGGCTTTATTTTATTGGAAGGTCCAAGAGGGGGTGGGTGGAAGGGGGGTGGAACTCCCCTCTGTATATTCGGAACATTTGCTTTTGTGTGCAATCATAAATGATTTTTAGGACTAAAAAGTGTGGGTTTTGGTGTGCTTGATAAAAGCCATGGTCTTTGAAGTGAAGTGTGCTGGCAACTGAATTTAAGTTCTTTCTGACACTGTTTTAATTAGTAGAAGTTTATGTATGTCAAGCATCATTACTGTATATGTTTAGCTTACTTGTCGTGCGCATAAACTGCAGCCAGGATTATATTATATGAAACTGTCACAAGCTATGACATAGGCTATTAGTATTTACTGAGATCATTTACTGATTGCGTGTGACAATATTACACAGCGAGAATTGGTGGATGTTAAATATTTTCAAGAAATTCTGTAATATTATGAAGTGTTAATAAAGTTAGTTTAACATCGCTTCATGAAGAAGAGTAAAATAACTTATATAGAAATATACATATAAATTACACAAACATTTGGCGATTTTGTTGTCTTTGGGTATATACGAGATTTGAATTAAAAATAGATAAAGAGGAGAGTTTGATACTGGTTGAGATGTGACTATAGAAACGAGGAAGTTGTTTCAAGCGGGAGAAATGATTCTACTCCAGGATAGGAGTGTTTTCCTCAGTATCTTGTGCCAGCTGTTCTCCTACCTTCTCCTCGTCTTGAGCTGCAACTTCTTCTCTGTGTCGAGACATCGTGACGCCGATACATGACACTATAATGAGAGCGGATCCTATACCAATGGTCCAGTGGAATGGAAAAGTGAAGAAGATGTATTGTCCCGCGTAAGCAAACACAACATGGAGGGTAAGAATCACCGAAACGGTGACTGGATTCTCGAACGAGACGGCAAGGTAATGCAAGGCCATCCCACAAAGGCTTATCAGACCCGTCGCTGAAAGCGCAATGATGGTCTCCGTTTGACGCGGGATTCGCCATGCGTTTAATACGGTACACAGGGTAATCGAGACTACAGAATACTGTGATGAATAAGACAACACAGTAACAATTGTATTAGTCTCTAACTCGGCTAATTTCCTCCCGGCAAAGAGCGCTCCGGAGAAGGCCATAGCTCCGATGACTGCGCAGACGACACCTACGACTTTCACGAAGAAACGTCGTTGAAGGTCTTCGTCCTCGTCTTCGCCAGTAACGAACGATGGTCTGGACACGAGAACTACTCCAACGAAGGACAAAATAGTGAACATAAAATTGATCTTCATGCATCTATGGCCGACGCAGACAAAGTCAAATAGAATAGCAAAGATTGGCATCGTGAAGAAAATGGCGACTGCGTTGCCTGGACCAAGAATGAAAATGGCGATTGATATGGTGATCTGTGTGATGCAGCTGAGCATGCCATGAAGTAGCACAAGTACGAAGTGAACACCAGACGAAAGAAAATCGCGTCTCGGCTTCAAAATCGCAAAGAAGAAGAAGGCGGAAATCAAAAGAGCGATGACAGAATTGAAGACGAATATCAATGCTGGGTGAGTAACTTCGGAGGTACTGTACAGTAGCATGTCCTCGCAGCCGAATGAGAGAGCACATAGCACAGCACAGGAGATCCCCATGAGTGGGGAAATTTGTGTCGATGTGTTTCGTAAGCATTCCATCGTAGATCATTCCGTTCAGCCACTTGGTAAGAAAATACACCAACGGATTTGTTACATTATACTTGCATGATTAATATTGCATAAAGCCTACGATGAAAAGAATAATCATACAATGATTGTAATTAAATTTTTATTGCGCAGTTATAAAGCATGGTTGGTAGAAATTATATATATTTAGTCTGTTATAGCCATGCATGCGTTAGACATGCAGAATCAACAATAGTCTTGAACGAACAAACCCTCTCTGTTGTAAAGACATTACGTGCAATGCCACACATTTGTATATACATAATGAATCAATATTGAAGCTGGTAACTATTTGGAAAAATCATTTGTGACGTTGGCTCCTGGGCGGTAACTTTGTACAAACATAATTAAGATTTGTTTTTGTAATAGAAAAAGGATGACAAAATACCGACATTGCCCTTGGTGGTTCCGTTGAGTAGGTGAAAGGTTAGAAAAAGTCAGCAAACGTTTAGTGTTGAGGGTGGGTTGCCGAAGTGATAGTAGAAGGACTTCTTCAAAAAATACTAGAGGTGGGTCATCTTTAAAGGCATTGAAGACTCGCCCCAAACCGCGTGCCGTGCTCTGAAAAGCTTCACTTTCCGTTGCTTGCAAGTGAAGTTTTCTGCTTGTCGCTACAAAATACAGACAGTAATGAAACGTGGTACCTTGTTATCTTTAGCTGGACCTGAGATGTCCATCGCTGTATCGTTTGTATACTGTGCTGTGGGTATTGACCGCAGCTGTATGTACTGACTGTACACTAGTGTAATTACCGAAGGTAGCAAGCTGTGTGCGTATTTTCTGGGATCGATGGTGGTGTATAACACTTCTGTTACACCTCATTCGAAACTAGGTCAGATTACCGGCATTAGACGTTTCTTTTTGCGCGAGTCTTCACACCCTTTAATGTGCTTTCTAATTCATGTCAGTATACACTGATGTCTCTCATATTGTGCAACTTTGTGCTCCTTTTGTGGTGGATGGTCTCTACCAAAGACACCCAAAGAAGTCATTTTACTCTCAGCAACTGGCGTGACTACTTTTGGTGGGATAGTATTTGGATACTTAGCCGTCTGCCAGGAAAAACCTACCACAATCTCTGTCATATTAACATCGGAAGTTGAGATGATCTTACGGAGGACAATATATATTCTTGAAATTCCCATTTCATTGGACGGCATTAGTTGGATCTCTGTTAATCGTGTGTTCAACGTGCATTGGAACCATATTAGCTGAAAAGGCTGAGAAGGATGAGGAGGAGGAGGAGGAGGAGAAAAACGATGACGTAAGTAGGAACATAGCGGAAGAAGACGAGAAGCAACCGATCTTAGTATAACTGTTCAGCTGTATAACCCCACCCCCTCCTCGCCCCCCCCCCCACAAAAAGTGGTAATGATTCGAAACTGAAATAGATGAAGTTTCGAAACTAATATACTAATTATGTCCATGCAGCAACGTATAACAGCTAATGGTTTGTACATTAATTAAAATACATCCATGATCTTGCCGGCGAGTCGTCTGTTGAACACTTGAGCTCAGACAATCTGTTTCGTACATTGATGTCTAGCGCGACCGAATTCTTCGTACCAACATATTAACATTAAATAACATCATTGTCTGACTGCAAAGTAATTATATCGTGCACAATGGCTTTAAATGACTACGCAGTACGATGAAACGTAATCAGGTAAGCCGACAAAGAATATATGGCCGTGACACACAAGTTAAAATGCGTTCTATGAAGAATACGTCTTTGGAACGCCGAAAGGGTAATTTATTATGTTGTTTACTTATATATGCTTATATATACTTATATATGCTGTCTGTTATAATGTTGTTGTTGTCTCTTTCGATGTTGTTGTCTCCTTTGATGCTGTTGTCTCCTTCAACGTTGTTGTCTACATAAAAGTGAACAGCGCCGTCAGCATCAAAGGAGACAACAGCACCAAAGTAGACAACAACATAAAAGGAGACAACAACATCAAAGGAGACAACAACATCAAAAGAGACAACAACATCGAAGGAGACAACAACATTGAAGGAGACAACAACGTCAAAAAAAAACAACAACATTATAACAGACATCATAGAAGTAAAGTATATAAACATCACACTATATGATAAACTTACAAAAAGATTTGAATAGTGCAATATTTACTCGTTTTGATTCGCTGTGAAATTCTCGGCAATGTAAACTGACAGTTTACACGGATCTCATAAATACACCAAGCAAAGCTTTCCACGAGACTAACAGAGCACCATACAGCAAATATTGTCGTTGCGTGACGAAAAAATTTCCCTAGCCTCTATAGTTCCCGTAACCCAGTTACTATTTATCTCTGATTCTTCTATATTCTTCAGGAGTTTTGTATATCAAAGCAACAATTATATTCCCATAACAGAATAAACATGTTGTTATATAGGTACCATATTTTCTTTTATTTTACTAATTGTTTGCACTGAAAGAGACGACGAGATTAAACGATTACAAACATATCACTTTATTAAAGTGATGGGTATGCTGATTCCGTTTGCAATGTATACAATGTTTTGCAAAAACAAAAAACATATCTTGAAATTTGAATATTTTTGATTGGTTTCACTATCTTAATTAGGCTATTCCGGAACTCACAGTGGTGTCTCTACCTGCAAATTCAAACTATCAACTGCTGATTCTAAGAGCTTATCTTGTTTTTGCTTAACCCGATCAGATACACACATATGCACACACTGCGTTCACTATTAACTAGTATAGTGTTAGTTTGAAATTAAGAATTGTTGCTAGAATAAATGTTATCGATATAATACAACGATGACGATGACGATAATGACGACGACGATGATGATGTAATACAGTTTTTGTCGTGTTTTTCCTAATACCAGAAAATCCGTATATTATTTTATGAATCTACTCATGTAGCAACCGCAAAGCTAACCTTGAAATATGATACATCAATAAGGGTATTACAAACACAGAGCAGTCATAAATTATTTGCATTTGGTGAAAAGCGTATTTGGCTTGAGCATGTATTATCACCTCTCCTCAGACCGCTATCCATTCAACAGAGTAGTTAATTAGCTCATCATATCTGTGTAGCAATTGGAATATCTTTATTTATGGAGTATATTCGTTTTTCATTATGCAATTAACAACTATATAATTTGCATAATGCTATAATATATATTCATCTTTTAATTGTACACCTTGGAATGATAGATAATCGTCTTGATTACTCACACTATTCTATAGAGATATCAATTATCATACATCAATCGATTCGTTGTTACACACCTGTAATGCATAGTCTGTTGAGATCTATACATATTTCCATACGTAAGATTAGTATTAATAACATGCTACAAAACGTATATGACATTTCAATCTTTTATATACGCCATTCTTTACTTGATGTAGCACATACGGCAGTTTGCAACGATTAGTTGTAAATGCAGACTTGAAATGCACAACAGTATATGCGTACAAATATAATTCCCTTTAAGTACTATGAGTACGAGAACAGGGCTGCTAGCGCTAGTCCGAGTACGTAATCTTGCACTGGTATAATAGATTTCCAAACTGCCCGAGTACAAATCTATATGGGCGAATATTGGGTACAAAAAACTGAGCCAGAATATGCTTACGAGTGTGTAGGCTCTCTACAACTGTAGCTTTGAATAATCTCATTACTTTATTTGACTTTATTCCAGAATCGGTTGGTGCTCGTCGTCAATTTCCTCAGAATTTCTGCTCACGTCATCATCAACCGCATCTTCCTTCTTATTAAGTACAGTAAGTACAGCTCCAATGCAAGAAATCACGATTAACAATGATCCAACTACGATTTCCCAATATAAATAGTCAGACGTGAAGAAAACACATTGACCAACGTAGGTTAAAACGATCTCAGATGTTAATATGATTGACACTATGATTGGTTTCTCCTTGCATACGGCGAGGTATCCAAGTACCATCCCTCCAGAAGAGGTTAAACCAGTCGCTAACAAGGCGATGATATCTGTCGGTGTCCTAGGAACAGACCACCCATCAAGCAAAGCACAGAAAGGTAAAGACATGACAGTAAATTGACATGAATACGATACTAGAACATTGGCAAGAGCTTGTGAAATTTCATCAAACACTAACTTTCTGCCGACGACAAGCATCCCAGAAATAGACAGTGCCGACAAGACTGCCGCGATGAGACCGTATACTGTGGACTGTGGATTGAATCCTTTCTTGCTAACGACTTCTTGTTCAAGTGAAAGTGAGATTAAAGCTTCTCCACCAGTTGAACAAATCACGAGCAACAAATCTTTGATACTAGGAATACTTCTCAGAAATACTGCACTGAAGATGGTCGAAAATATGGTCAGAGTAAAAGCCATAGCCATTGTATTCCATGGACCTATGCTGAATATAGCGTATGCAGTTGAAATTTGCGACACACAGTAACATTGGCCATGAAGGACCAGTAACGCCAACTGCACGTGTGTTTCTAACCGCCACTTAAGCCGAAAAATAATACAAAACGTTACACATAGAATCAGCGCTGTAACCGAATTGCAAACGAAAATAAATGCAGGTTGAAAGTTCTGACCAACTCCGTTTACAATCATATCTTCCGCCGAAAAGCAAATAGCACACAAGAAGGCGTATCCTATCCCAATGGATGCTTTGGCTTGTGAACAAAACGCATCGGCCAAACGTCTGATTATGGTCGTATCCCAATTTAGCCATTTGTGTTCCATCGAGTTACCGTGTTCCATTGGAGTGTACCAGGAAACCGAGTTGGAGATTTAGTCGATGGCGGCCTAACCGGCAATCATTTGTATATATAGTATTGTATCTCATGTAAATATCGCACCAAACAGATTAGGTTCCGAGACCTTGGAAGTATAGACTTACGAACGTAGTACCAGCAGAATCAACTTGCACCAACTTGTTCCTAGCTCATTTTCACGTTCCTCAATTTCACAACTGTAGGCCGCTTTACCTTCCCTTGCATTATTGCAGCCAACACTTACGTTCAGTAATAAAAATTGCGTTTACTTGGTGTATTGTAACAGCGTCTTAATACTTTATGTCCAAATATAATTTAGCAGTACTTTTATTTAACTAATTCGTTAATGAAATGACGGCTCAGAAAATACACCAAACCAGGGTATATATCAGATAGGCTATACAATAAAATTTCAACACGAAGCCAATCTTCTCGTCTAATCAGTTACCTTACCTATGTAATGTTATGTACATAGTTAGAGCAATGTAGGTCTTGTTAAATGGGAAATATGTTGTATGAATCTAGCACAGCAATTTCCCACATATCCTGAA